>PNEQ01005009.1:0-11746 GCA_003012365.1 Medauroidea extradentata | reverse complement strand
TCATTCACATCTGGTGCTAGTATACAAACCCCACAGTGATTCGTGGTGCGCGAGAAGGTTCATGATACATGTTTTCACAACAGCAGTTACGCCGCCGGACCGTTCCGAGCTGCGGCTGGTTCCCGCCGGTCCGTGCCGACTACTCGGCCACACAGCACTAGGGTACCCACCCGCCAAGACGTCGCGTGCCTACAGTACCAAGCAATGATGTTTTATTATTTTTCGTCTCTGAACATGATTTTGTGTTGAGAAACTTCTCTGAGCTTGGAAATATTTTTAAAACTGTAATATAGAGTAACCGTTGGTTTTATAAGCAAATTTTTTTCCAAAACTAATAATTAACGAAAACTATGTGCTGTGTTGTGTGAACCTTCACCACCACAACCTAGCTGTATCTATATCTGGTGTTCTGGTTTTTTTCCCAGAGACATTTAAGGAAAATAAGATTCCCGCTGTCACATTGTTGCGATGCGAGGCTTACTTTATTTACTCGACTGTAAACAGACATTTTTTTTACTGTTTTGAACCGTCAAAAATCCCAACTCTGCTTAAAATCGGGTTCAACTATTTTACATACAGTTTCGACCAAATATAAATAAATACGGTTATAAAACAGGCAGTACATTTTCATCAGTACCGATACGGGTAAATGTGAACCTAATTCATAAAAACGTGCAGTTATTGCTAGACTGAGTGTGATCTCTAGCAATATCACGGCTGGCCGACAAGTGACGTCACCTCGCCGGCTGTGTCAAGCCCTTGGGCTGGAGCGAGCGTGCCAATCTGGCAGTGTAGTTGCGGGTAGTGATGGACTGAATTGAGATGTTTTATGAATCAAGCGATTCCTCGATCATTGAGTAAAATAGTTGAATGATTATTTCAGAATTAATCTCTCGGAAAGTTGGCGAGCGAAATCATGCTTTCCTTTGCTATTTTTCTGAATGATTACTTAGAAATAATCTCTCTGCTAGTTGGCGAGTGAAATCATCCTTTCCTTAGCAATTTTTTTCATCCCGTTGGCTTTTATCTAGACAGTAAGTGGAAAATAAGAAGTGATGAGGTGCGAGTATCTTAAATTTCATGCACGATAAGTTGTAACCGGAAACAATGGAATAATGTTTTGGTTGCCGACAAAGAATTTTTTTTTACATGGCTATCACGGTAACAAGATCATCTTTCGTTTTGTAGATTATCTCATATCATTATCTTATTCGTCTCGCAAGTGATCATAAAGCAGCAGTTTTATAAATTGTGAGTTCAACAGTCGAGAATGTATTGTATAAGGAATAGTTGATTGTCTTGATTTTAGAAATTATAAAAAAAAAAATTTGAGCTCCATTACACACTTCCAAATAGAAAGTTTCTTCCATCTCAAAATCCCAAAACTATACAATGAAGCTCGTGAGAAACTATCAGCTGAATTAGTTACACAGTATAAGTGCAGTTTCAATAACTTCCGACATGAATTGTGGACGGATGAAAATAACCGTTCTTTTTTGTGAGTCAATGGTCATTTAATTTTTCGTAATAAATTGTAAAGAGTTCTTTGAACAAGACAGATGATAAGTCACTCACTAGTGAAAGTATTAGACCTGCTTTTGTACAGAAGTTAAACAAATGGAATGTTTACGAAAAGACGAGATACTTCGAAACCCAAATAAAAACTGTGTAACTTAAAATTCGCTAGTTGGGAGTAGGGTAGGTTATATCAATCACGTGACAAGGTTGTACAGACTACCAGGAGCTTTTCAAGGTTTTAAAATTACAGGAAACCAGCACACGCAATAATTTGCTAAATGTTACATCCATAGTGAATTCTTTACTCGTATTATGTTTATATTAATAAATTAAATTACAGTATAAGTTTTAGTAGTTCTTCGAGATTCCATCGGTTGAGATTTCGACACGTGTAAACCTACGTGTGGTGAAATTTCAAACACCAAAAAACATAAGTCATAAGTATCATTTTAGTAAATAACAGTGCCAATTCCTTTCTGTATTGTTTTCGCACAAGTCAAAAAATTTCAATTCATTTCCAACATATTTCGGTACAATTAATTTGTTCAGAAGTTTTGTTTTTTCTATATAATTATTCATTCGCATTGATTTTAGTTTAAATGGTTCATTCACATTTTATTCGGCTATAATAATTCATTCACTTACGATTCATCTCCAAAAACATTTTCTCTCTGAAACACAGTCGATTTCTGCCTAACGAAATAATGTTGCTAATGATGTGAAATGTTTCGAATGATCTACAAAACAATCTCGAAATGTTCGAGAGCACATAATAATTGATTATCTTGAAACATTTCATTTGATTCAGCCCATCACTAGTCGCAGGTCCTGTGGTACACGCTCGCTGCCGGTCCGCTACGGTACCGCTACCACTGTATTTGCTGCTCGTTCCTGTTTGTGTAATACATGGTTGTTGAGTTTCAAAATGGATAGAAGACATTATACAGCAGAGAAAAAAAGAGTCATCAAATATGCAGAGGAAACGTCTAATCTAATATACTAACGTAATTTTTTATGCCAGCTCATTCACATAATAAATTCACAGTTCCATTAATGGTCTGATTCCGTATTTACCTACATATCTACCACCTGCACATTATTTCTAAAAACAAAATATTTGGGAGTGGGTACGGCTACAGCTTCCTTACACTTTGCCGGCCGGCTGCCAGTCTGCCTGCAGTAGTAGGTACGCGGCGCCAGGACGTGCCGAGTGTCGTGTCGCACTACAGCGCCGGGCCATGCCGAGCTGTGCCAAGCCAACATTCCTCACATGACATGTTTCGCCAGCACACTTGTTTACCTACCGTACTTCGCGCCAAACTACGGGAAGAAAAATCGTCGGCTCTGAAGACCTGAGAGGGCCGTAAAACTCTGTCATTATCATCCCGTGTGCGGGACCTTCAAAATTCTGCTTATAATTGGTGTCATTTTTTTTTCCTTCAAAGTTTTGAAAGTTAGGGGTTGGCTTACATTGGGTGTCGGTCTACAATCGAGTAAATACAGTAATAACAATCCTGTTATTTTTTTTTTTAATTTGGAAATTTATTGAAGTGTGTGTACAAGGTTTCAAATTGTGGTCCAAATATACCAATTTGGTTGACTGTGAGGGCAACAGTTGGAGTAAGCAAAACAAAATGATGTGCTGGAGTGTGTATTTTATTATGGTATTGTGTGTTTGTAAGTACAAGTACGACACAGGAAATTAACTCTGATAAATAGCAAAACAGCCCAGAACATTATTTAAATAAACTGCTGTGGACATTTTCACTATTGTAAAAAAATCTATTTCCATATTTCTACGTTACCAGTGGTGAACATCATACTTTTCATATGTTATACTGTCTATTTTTCTATTAAATTCAACATGGAGTAAAAATTAGACTAGTGGTAAATGCAATCTTGCAACCAAGTAATTTTTTAGTATTGGAGAGAAGTTGGTGAGTGTCGAAGTGGTCGACCTGCTATCAGCAGCCAGCCTCTACATCCCTCTCCATGGCACTCTGACACTCGCCAAAGGTACTTTAATCCCCAATACAATTATAAAATGTGAGCCGTTGCCCTGTATCTTCAGCAGTCTGAGGCTCGGTCTCCCGAATGATATAGGAAACTGCTCCCCCCCTCCCTTGTCTATGTGTGTAGGGTTGTGGTCTCTATAATAGTCACCTGAACACTCTTTCCTCTCGTACTGGGGTTATGATATTTAATAGCCACCTAAACCTGATTCTCTTACCCATGCACCACCCTCTTGCGTAGCGCACGATAGACTGAGGCACAATCTAAGAGTCACACTGCATGTGGGAAACCCACCCCTGCGATAACTCATACAGCAGTTAAGTTAAGTGGCACGCTTAGCTGGAAGTTTAAACCAAAAATGGGACAGTAGTGACTTTAAAGCACCTGCTTGCTGATGTGCGTTCCTCACCTCTTCCCCTCCTCTCCACAACACAGGTGTGTTATCTAGTGTAACGTCAGGTGTATGTCTCACCCACTCCTCCGTGCCAAGTGCCGTGGCCGGCTGCCTAGTCGGTGGTCATTGTGTTCCGAGCTGTTGTCCGAGACACTTCACTTTCTTACGTTCTCTCGCACGTGCTTGGATCTACGTACAAAGTTTTAGTTTGTGATCTCTCGCATGTTAAAGGCTTTTAGTAAAGGCATTTGTTTGGTTTAGCATTGCGTGACCCACTTTACAATGGGAAAGTTTGTAATTATAGTGCATATATCTGTGGCTTGGTGCTAAAAAGGCCAATGTCATAGGATACAGTTTATGACATTGGTCTTTTTAGCACCAAGCCACAGATATATAATAACACATTTTAGTACCTAGTTATGAGTTACAGTGTTTGAAATGTAAAGAGCCAAGCACAAACTTATTTTACTGTACAAATTAGATAGCTACATGTTTACTGGCACTTGTTTGAAGCCATGCTCATATTCATGATGTGTGCAGGTACAGTCGACAGTGCAGGACATTTTTGGACGGCAACCTAGCCGGGCGGTGAACCCTGACGAGGCAGTGGCTATTGGAGCTGCAGTCCAAGGTGGTGTGTTGGCGGGGGATGTGACGGATGTGCTCCTGCTGGATGTCACGCCACTGTCACTCGGCATTGAGACCCTGGGAGGTGTGTTTACTCGCCTCATCTCCAGGAATACCACCATACCCACTAAGAAGAGCCAGGTTAGACACTCCGTACAAATAAATTACAGTAAGAATTTGATTTAATGAACTAAGAAATCGTGATTTAATTAAAGGTTTTTAGGATTGTTAAAAAATTATATATACAAAAAATGTATGAAAAAAATAAAATAAATTTTCATACGTAATAGAATAATAATTCTAATGTAACTCTAATACATTTATTAGTCATTTCATGTACTTATATCTCTGTAGATATATTAGAACCGCGATTTAACTAAATGCCTTGGGACCTGAAACTGTTTACTTTCAATTGATGTCTCGTTAAATCAGATTATAGTTCAACTCCCACCAGAAAAAATATTGGTTCCTAAGCGTGTTTCGTCAGAATTTAAGATAATTTTTGAAATGTCTGTTAGTCTACAGTAATAAAATACCACAGTTACCATCAATAGATTATAAAAATTTGGCAAAAATTAACTTTAAAAATTTTCAATGGCACGTATACCTGGTGAGTTAGGCCACCCACGCACCATCAACACATGAGGAAGTTATGGCTAACATTGCCGTGTGTCTGGCTTTAAGTTTCTGTCTCGCTCCTCCAACAAAATTAAGGGAATTCCTGTGAAAAATGTTAAAAAAAAAAATTGCAATGTAAAGGAAATTAAAAGTTTGCCTGACAACAGCGAAATAATAATTAAATATGCACAGTGGTGGCCATTGTAGCTTGTAGGCCGCCACGCTCGTGCTCAATCTGATTATGGCTCGTCAAATTTCAAGTTCCCTTAGTGTAGCTACTGCACTTTGTAATGAGATTTCACTGTATCGAATATTTTTGGGCGTTGGCCTAAAACAAAATTTTGAAAGGCAATCGGAACATTTCAACTTTGTCATGTCTACCTAATTTTTATAGGATTTGTTTAGTTTATTTCTTCTTTAATTATTTATTATAGTAAGGAATATATAAGTAATGATTTGTTTATTGATCGGGCAGCTCTACAGTAGTTGGCAGTTCAACTTTCAAGTTGTTTGCTTCTCCTGTATTTTTATTCAGAATCATTTTAGCTTCTTCAGTTTCTAAAGCTGATAACAATACACACTTGAAGCAAGGATCTAAAACCATTGCCAATAAGTAAGTCTCATTTTGCTTTACAAGTGGAAATCTTGAACACACTGCAAATTTTTTCGCGTACCCACAGGATCTGGTAATATTGTTGCCGAGATAGTTGTGATGAATAATGGGAATGGCCATACTAAGGGTTGGGAAATTCTCAGAACACATGTGCTCGGTTGCTATGGCTAAAGGTTCTACGGTTTTCACGAAGCATTCTGCCAACTTCCATTCATCTTCAGACAAATCAAGATGTTTTAGTTTCAAAGCTGCTAATTCTGCTGAAACATCTGAAGTAAGGGAGTTGCGTTGTTTCGGCTTAGAATGTTCTGAGTTCTTTTTTGTCGGAACCATTTATACAAGCTCGAGACCAGGTAAGTTTGTAGTTTCCTGCATTCTGTGCAAATGTTGAGTTGTTTGAGAAGTTAAATGTGATACACTGTGTCTAGCTTTACTCAACAACACTTCCATTCCTCGCACATACTTTTTAGCATCTGAAATGAACAGCTACAGTTTGTGAGCAAAACTAGAAATAGTTGTACATTTCATTTTCGCCGCAGCTTTTTTTATGTTCTTGGCATTGTAAGTTACAATGAAGACTGGCAGAGAACTATCCTTCGCTGATACCCACTCACCTAGTATTGAATTCAGTTCACTGGTTATGGTTTCAGCATTGACCAGGCAAGTATGAAATCTCAAGGCAATATTTCTTAATTTCAGTTTCAGAATTGATCTAATGAAGTGTTGCAGAAGAAATGTACGGGTTATTAGCTGCAGACGTCCACATATCTGAACTAAGAGGAATAGAATAAACACCACCACACTCAAGATCATGCTGAATAATATTTTTAAATTTAATTTTACAGTTTTCATACATAGAGGGAACAATCTGCATTGGAAAATGTAGACCTAGTTGGCACCTGATCCTCTGGGGTGCTGATGCATAGTATGTTTCATGCCCAGTTCTTCAACAAATGAAAATGTGTGAGATGATTCTACCATCTATTTTGCAGTGGAGTCTGTAATGGCCACGTGCTTTTTTGTTTGTTGTAGGCATTTTCTTCTTTTGTTTGGCCATATCAGTCAATCTCAAATGCTTAGTTGAGTCGCATTCCTTTTCGAAACTACTTTTGTGAGCAAGTTTTTCCCTTGCCCTAACCTTTTTATTGACCTTTGCAACAATATCTTTGTGTGTTGTGACATGTTTCGAAGGGGCTACTTGTATTGCTAAAAGCACATCGCAATAATTTTCCACACTGCAGACATTTTGCGTGGCTTGCTTTATTTTCACTTTCTCTAACTGCCAATCCGTGCCGGCTGACTGTTTCTGTAGATGTAGGCCGACTACTATTCTACATATTCTAGTCTTCTCAATTTTGAGAACATGAACACAACTATTTCCTCTAACTCACCCAACTGTTCACATTAATTAATGTAACTTTTCTATTGTCAATGAAAACAATTATGAATGTTATTGTTTGGATGGCCAGTAGTTTCGTAATAACCACAAAGTATTACGTTTGAGCGTGGCAACTTATACCATGTAACAGCCACGTTTTACAGATAAATTATTGAAAAATGTAGTGAAGCTGACTGCTTTAATGCAGTCTTTGTATAATACAGTTAAAAGGCCAGAAGACAAAACTGGAATTTTGAAACCAATTTTTAGAACATAAGTTGCCGGCACTGCACGATGTACTTGTTTACGTTTTGCCGCTGCTTCGCAACAGATGTACATGTCTGTGAAAGTAAGTAACTGAACTTGCCAATACCGAAGATAACCCGACACTGAAATATCAGACTCTGTTTCAGTTCTGTTTTCTAGGGTGCCTGCCTACTAGCAGTGTGTTTCTGTGAGTGAGATGTGGCATCTAGGCAATGTTGTTCTGCTCATCTGGGGTCGTATCGCCTCTATCGCAAGACACTAAAACCATGTGAAGTGGTATCGTAGACAATCCCCCTGATGACACTTTGGTATTACCGCATCTTTTTATTGGTAGAAAGTTTTGAGCAAATTTTACTGTGCATGAATAAAAAAAGTCCCAGGTTCAAGCAATTACGAATATTAAAATGTTTTATTGCAGCTTCTTCAAGCATCGAGTGTTGTGTATATTTGCTTACACGTGCAAAGTTGAACATGGAATGATACTAATATGTTTTTTTATTTGTGGGATTACAATGCATGACAGTGTTTGTGCTGTGAGGGCAGTGGACACAGCGAGGACAGTCGGGTATTGAGAGAGGTTGTCATATTGGCAGGTGTTCTCGACTGCCGCAGACGGGCAGACGCAGGTGGAGATCAAGGTGCATCAAGGAGAACGTGAGATGGCCGCAGACAACAAGCTTCTAGGACAGTTCACTCTGGTGGGCATCCCACCTGCACCGAGGGGTGTCCCCCAGATAGAGGTCACCTTCGACATTGATGCCAACGGCATTGTTCACGTGTCTGCCAGGGACAAGGGTACTGGCAAAGAACAGCAGAGTAAGTTAGTTGCATTCTTCATGTCCACATTAGTGTAAAGAGAAGTTGAATTGATTTATTTATTAATATGCAGATATGCAGATGATTCAAATACAAAAATATTTTGGCATAGGTGAATAAACTGAGAATGTTAACTTATTCAAAAGAATATCACACGTGCTACTATACCAAATAGAAACTTGCTTCTAGTAATAGTTCAAATACTAATTAGCACATGATAGTTTGTAAGGCCATTTGAATATCTGGTGAATGTACAGTTCAGCCACGCAACTACGACATCGACCCCTACATAGATCCCTACGACATCGACCCTATGACATCGACTCCTACATAGACCCCTATGGCATTGACTACTACGACATCTACGTCTACGAAATTGACCCCTACGACATTGACTCCTTACATCGACCCCTACTACATCGACCCCTCACAACATAGACCCCTACGATAACTCCTACAATGACTGCGCTTTTACGGCAGTATTCTCAATCCCCGTCAAAGTAAAACTAAAATCATTTCAAAAGGGAAAAATTGGATTAAGATATCGCAAGCAGGAAATTTTATTTCTTCAATACTGTATGTTTATTAAATTTAGCAATAATATAAGTGGTTACAGTAAATCATGAAGCCACAACTGTTAAAAAAATTCAAATGTTCCAAAACCGACAGCTAGACTACACTTGCAGCCTGCATGTAGTGAGTTATGTCATGCACTCAACAACAAAGCGAGGTTGTTCTGTGAAGCAAGGCAAGTCACTTGATGACTCAGTCTCTATCACATCTCTTCTCCCTTTCGCTTTCACTTTTTGAGATAAGCAGCAAGGACGGTGCATGAGAGGACGCGTTACTGTCTCCTGTGTCAATAAATCTATATGGGCCGGCAGTTGCAGTATCGTATCCTGCACATGGGGTGGGATTAGCGACTTTGGTTTTCTTGGGACGAATCTGTTAAGACAGCTTAAGGGGAAGAAAGAAAAAGAACAAGAGAAAAAAATCACCATTGGTGGTAGGCCGTGTGTGAAAATTAGCTTGTCTAGCCTAAGCATTGCCTTTCAACGAACAATCTGTCTAGGTCAGGGCTGCCGCTTGGTCTTTTTTTGTAATTTTTATCAAGTCTCGTCATTTTTTCTCATTATTTTTGTCTGTTTTTGGTAGAAACACCTTTTCATTTCCATGATGGACTGAATTGGTATGGTTGTTCTGTCTTTTAGGTTTGGGTCAGCTTCCAGCTTGGCCTTGACAGTGTTGAGAGTTTCTGCCACAGGTTCATTGGTAAAAAGGTTTTGGACATCAAAGCTCACAAGGGTGTCGGTGTTTTCTATTTTCAATGTTTTGGCTATGGATATAAAATGATTATAGTCTTTGACGTCTGCCCTATGAGGGGTTCAACAACTTTCAGGAGATATTTTGATAGTTTCTGGCGTGGAGCATTGCAACAGCTGATAATCGGGCGCAGTGGCATGCCGGGTTTACGGATTTTTGGAAGACCATACATGTGGGGTGACCTACTGCTGTGTGGCGTCAACGCTGATCTTATTTTGTCTGGAAAGTGACTTTGATGATTTTTCAAAGTTTGGTAAACTTTTCGTTCTATGCTGGCAGTGGGATCTTTTTCAAGGTGTGTGTATTGTTCAGTTGTAATGAGATCTGTGATTTTTTTATCATAGTCTGATTTATCTATACTACAGTAGCACGGCCCTTATCTGCCGGAAGGATTACAATGTCAGGGTCAGATTTGAGATTTTTTATGGCTTTGAGTTCATCAGGAGAGATATTAGGTTTTGGTGAGCCGGCTGAACATGCATGGGAAAATAGCCACAAAATCCTCTGGGAAGACTCTAAACCACTTACACAGGAAACTGACAAAATTGAAAGAAAAATAAAAGTATCAGCCTTTATTATTAGCAATAACAATATTTTCAGTCAACAGAGCATTGAATTAAAAAATATGTGGATCCCATTGATTAAAAGAGAAAAAACTTTTCAGCACAAAATAAAAACACACACTCAACCCATCACAACCAATCAGTCAATACATGCTGTGCGACCAATCAGGAGACAGCTCGTCTCCCATTGGCTGAACACGATAAGGGGCTTTACCCTATATAAACCCATGGTTTTTCCAGTCTCATCAGTCGCACTCGTGTTCCTGAACCCCGTGTGTCTACCTGATGAAGGGAACTGATTCCAGTTCCCGAAACGTCGTTAATACTGACTGACTGGAAAACTACTGTGTTTTGTTTAGTTGTGTTGTTTGCTGTATTTCTGTTTGTGTTTTTGTTTCGTCTCATCGTTGTGTCGCATGTCAACTTAGCTTTTTTTTTCCTGGCCAGATTCCAGTTTTGGAATTTCATGTTGTGTATGTATCCTGATGACTGAAGCATACTCTGCTTATTTATGTTTTCTTGTCTTATTTTTAGTTTTCTTTTGGCAGTCATTTATTTCGCAATGGAGAATGTCGAAGTACAGTAGAAACTCTATGGATCGTTTTTCAAAGGACCAGAAGAAAAAAATGATGCATGTGGACCAACTATGCATGTGGACTTGCATCTATTTTCTACCTAACCTCAAAATCTGAAGTTTTACTTTATGTGCTGAGCTGACTGTCAAGGCAAAACATAAGAAAACTCTCTACAAGTTATTATTTATTAAGCTAACGTAAATTATGGAAAATAAAAAAAACCGTAAACTGGATATTAAGAACATTACTATAAATTTTTAAAAAATTTTTAATTTAAATACAGTAAAACCTTTTTATAACGACCCATTTTATAATGACCACCTGTCTATAACAACCCGTTTTTGGGAAACCGTGATTTTTTAATTATTTTATTTCAAATTTCAAGGTAATCGGCCGTTTCTAGTGGTGAGAACTGTACTCCACTCCACGCGGCAAGCGGTGACTCATCCTTCCTCTATCCAGCCGTAATGGTACTTTTATCTTCCTTTCCCCTCACGTGAATACCCGGCGCGCTCGGCATTCTCCACCTTTGTTCACGTGCCAGTGTTCTCTCGCTTGCTGTTATACGCTGCACGCTCTCTGTTTGCTCTATTATAACAACTTTATTGCACGACTTTTGGATATCTCTTGGTGTTTTACAATTTATGACGACTTGTTACGCTTTGATTTTCACGGTTTCAATTTGGTAATTTATTTGGTTTGAGTTTGTAAACGATTATTGACGACCCACGCAGTTATTTTGGCTTTCGATTCGGTTACGATTATTGACGACCAACGCAGTTTTTTTGGCTTTCAATTTGGTTATGATTATTAGGCTTGAATCTGTAAAAGATTTTTGACGGCCCGTACATTTTTTAAAACTTCATACGGGCTTTCGATATTTCCATAATGAGTGGAAAGCGAGTCGGCTTGTCGCTTCTGAAGAAGTATGAAATAATCAAGGAAGTGGAATCGACACAGAAGCCGAAGTCAGAGATTGCGCGGGAGTTCGGCATCCCGAAATCAACATTGTTTACGATCTTAAAAATGAGGGACGAGATC
>PNEQ01005008.1:64550-78668 GCA_003012365.1 Medauroidea extradentata | reverse complement strand
CCCAATAAATAGAATTTAGGTGAGTTTTTTTTTTTTTCTAAAATTTGTGTAGAACAATTAATCAACTTAAAAAAAGTTTTCATTCAAATTATATTTTAGTACGATGAAAAGATGTCTTCCAAATAAAATGTTACCCCACAATCCCCCACCATGATATGTGTGGCAGAGGGGCGCGCTCGGTCTGGTTGTGTGTGATGGTGGAGGGGAGTGGCCGGGCGGACCGCTGGCCTTTGCTTGCCTCCGGGCAGCTCGTACGGGCGTGATTCATCCATGTCTGGCGCGAAGCACATTCAGACCACAACAGAACAACTCGTATTATTTACGTGAATGTATACGGCGATGATTTTGAAACCTTTCAGTAAAGCCATTGAGTCTTTTTTTTACTGCGCAAGAACTGTTACAGCCTGTCGCCATTATAAGCATTTACGCGGTACTAATAAAAGTGTGTATTAAAGAGCAAACATTTTTTAAAAAGTCTGTATTTTTTAATAACTCGAACGCCTATCATGAACGTGAATTTAGAGCCACTCAAAAGGGCAAAAAAACGGACATTTCAAGGTGCTGTCACATATAAAATGACTGAATTACTCGTCGCTAAAAGTTGTAGGCCTGTTGGAAAAAAATCACGAAACTATGCACAACGCATCAGTTTAATGCTCTGTACTGCGAATAGAGATGAAATGGCTCTCGGTGCGCTGGCTGCGGTCACTCTTATTGCTCCACTATCAAGCGAGCATAAAACAAACACCTTATCAGCCCACATGCCGCACATGGCGACGGGACTGTTGTCTTTGCGTCGTAGGCTGTGTTTACACCGCAGTGCTTTCATAGCTACATGACGAGTGATCAATAATACAGCGGAAGTTGTCAAGGTCAAGCCGAGCTTAATTCTGCAGCTAGAGAAAAAAAGATGAGATAACGCTAGATTTTTTTCTTTTACGGACTGAGTGCAATGCTGGTCTTGTTTTTTTTTTTTTTTTTTGCCCTGCTGTAATGAGGGCGGAAAAAAAACAGTGTCGTCTCTTCAACCCCCATCCCCCTGGGCTATCACAAGACATGGAAACATGGGAGAGAGTCGCCGAGTGGGATAGGAAAAACAAACACATAACTGCTTTGTGGCGAGACAGGATGCTAGTTGCATGTGACTATCGGGCAGTCGGCAGTTCTTGCGCGCGCAAGCACAATCTGTCTGGTTCAATGGGAAGGGAGGGGGGGTGAATGTTTATTGGCTGGCGTGGACAGTCGGGAGGGATTGTATCTATGTTTGGCGGCATGTTTCTTACAGCACAGCACTCACAAAGGAAATTGCAACACGGACAATTTTCCTTAAATTTTCAATTTTTTGACCCAAATTTTTATGGTTCTTCAAAAAATGTTGTAAATTACCATTGCTATGCTACGTCGCGTATCGAACTGCATAGCTGAGATAAGGACACGTGGAGGAGTGTGAGAGGGAAGATCAGGCAGGTAGGAGCGTGGAGAAGTGAGGGGGAGCATTAGGAGATACAGCAGCGTTAGTCATCACGTCTCACATATGTTGATGTTGCGCGGGCAGCCTAAGCACCCGGCGCGCGCTTCAACTATATTCCAGCCGAAGTTTCTAGCATTTTAAACCTGGGTTTTTTTTTTTTTTTTGTTTCACAGCTGCGTATTAGTTATTTATAACAGCATTATGTTATGGTTTAATGTACGCATAATTATTTCTAATTAACATTTTACTGCGCTTTATTTCACTTTGCTTAGCTTTGATAAATTTTTAAAATATTAATTTTTCCGAGGTTCCTGGAAATTATGTTGTAAAATGTTTTTTGTTAGGTTCAGTTATTTTATATTTGTTACTTATGTTTTATGTTAGGTTAAGTTAGGTTACTTTTTAACTAAACTAACTTAACAAAAACGTTACAAGTAGTTCTATATTAAAAATAATTAATCATGTTAGTTTTTAAGTGACCTAACCTTACATAACCCAATGTCAAACTAAACAACCTAACATGAAAATTTCTTTACGCAGGACTCCTTATAACATCTCTAGAAACATTTTTCATCAATAAATTTTTTAAAATCAATATTTTGGCCGGTACATTGATGAGTAGTGATTCTTAATATTTAGGCCTACCTTATAAGATTATGATATATAGGCTTTTAATTTTATGTGACAATTATGAAAAAAAAAAAAAATGTGCACAATGAAAAGATTACACTATGGAAGTAGTAGCTGTCCTAGGCTTGAATGATTGAAATGAAACTGTTTAACGGCTTGATGAAGTATAAAAAAATTAACTAAAAATTATAGGCTATCAAGCTACACTGCTAGCACTGTCAGGCAGATATAAATTTCGCATAGTTAAAATTAGCTAATTTGTGTAGCTGTAGACCTAGTACATTACCAAAAGAACCACAACACAATGTTGAATGAAGACAGCAAACGTAATAAGAGAAAAATGTTCAATAATTTTGAATTTGCACAATTAATTATAATTTATAAGGTTATATTTTTTTAAGTTATGCACATGTTTGAGACTGCTGTGTTTGATTGGCAAAGAAATTTGAATCAATAATGGTTGTTTAAAAACTGCATACCAAGCAACACATTTGATATTACTTTAAAGACACAGTACCTCTATATGGGCGACGTTACTGTATTTAAACTAAACATGCTAGAAGGAATGTAAACAGAATAATGTGAGTTCCACCAATAGGGCCTTAACATGCCTCGGCCTCTTGTTTTTAACGACGGTCTACACCTGATACTCAAAACACAAAACAATATATATTTTTAAAATTTTTTCAACAACCCCAAATTAAGTATTGACGTCACGTGTAACAAGTTGATACAATGTAATATGCCTAATAACGTAAATTGTACTTACCTCCTGATGGTTTTCCGCGATAAATTCAATACCTTAGCAGTCCTCTCTTCTGTTGATCCAGACTTAATTTCGTCCATCAGTTCTTGGTCCCGAAGATTTTGCGCAACACGCACTATAAACAGGCAACGCTGTCTATTAGTTGCACGGTTGATTTTCATTGTAATCGATGTCTTACAAAACACGACCACTCGACAAGGCGACATGCAAGAGCAGTCGGAACAATGGCGGTTTGTAACGAACTGGAAGGAAACACTTGTGCCCTGCAACCTAGCGGCGATGCCCGAACTGTGGCAACAAAGCTGGCTACGCGACGCGTACTTTAGGAAAATGTTGACGTCAAAAAGACTCATCTATATAGATTTGGTAGCGTAATGCATATATTTAGTTATAAAACATGTCTTAAAATATTAATACAAAATACACAAATTACATTACATATATTATGTCATTAAATATTTGGTACTATTTGATTTCTCCCTACCAATCGTACAACACTGAAATGCCCAGTAGGTGTAGAATAAGCACAGTATTGCAACGTTTTCAACATTTAGGCCTGTCACATTGGGTGCATCTGCTGTCAAAAAAGGACACTTTATCCTGAATCTAGTATACTCAACTCAACCTAAAAAATTTGAACTTGCATATATTTGCATGCCATTGACAAATAAAATTAATTTTGTTGATAACTTGAGTAAATTAAAACACTGGTGTTCCTCACAAGTTGTTATGTATCCTTGAAAGCTCTGTAATATGTTGTTTGTAATGGTAGGCATGAAATAATATTTACAAGGCTAAGTTATTATTACACATATTCAATGTATGCTGCCAGTTTCAACATATTTTTACATTTAAGGCACTGTATTAAGAATACTGTTATCGTTTGATTACACACAAATACCATGTGGTGAGTTTCTGAACATTCTTCAGATAACAAAATGAAAACAATTATAACATGGGAGTAAACCTTCTCTTGGCTGGCTAGTCTTGATGTGGGGTATTTGACGTAGTGTTTTTGTCTGTGGACAGGCAGCTGTCACAGTTGTCGGAAATGCTGGACTCTGCACACTTGGAGGTGCGGCTTGCGGCGGGAGAGACTCTGGCGCTAGTCTATGAACTGGGACGTTCACACCATCAGGACTTCAGTCAGGACTGGACACCACAACTGGCAGATAAACTGCGTCAGCTAGCCACAGACTCTCACAAGTATCGTGCCAAGAAGGACCGCAAGCAGCAGCGATCATCTTTCCGTGACATACTACACTATGTCGAGGTGTGTTTGCACTCTGTCCTCCCTCAATAATACACTGCCCCTTACAACAGCATTCTTTGAAGGGTTTCGTACTTCTGCTCTGTTTTATTAATTATTTCAGTACAACCCCATTTTTACAATACCGGATTTTACGAGGCAGGGGTTTTGCTAGTGCTGAGCTGCTATCTATACCTGATAAGTAGGAGCCGGAAAAGTAAACCGAACTAAAAGAGAGCACGAGATTGATTGCAACCTGATTAACCTCTGGTGATCGAATATTCTATACATGTCTTCGAGAATGCCTAAACTCAAGCAGGTTACTTTTATACATCCCTTTAGTAGCTCAGAGGAAAGAATAATACCTAAACACAAATATTAAGTTAAAGGCAATCATTGAAATATTACAGTCAGAGTAAATAACTTGCACACAGCATTTTATAAAATACAAAAAATTCTTGCCTTTAATGCATTACGTGCTGCCTTACATAGTTCGAGGTCTACTGGTAGATAGTAGCAGCATGGAAGAACACAAGTAGTTCCAGAAGTCAAGGTAGGTAGTAGAACACAACAAAATATATCAATTTTGTATCTAAATATAGAAAAGTCTAGCAGATATTGTTTGCAATTCGGTTCCTACAGTTAGAAGATATTCCAAGTTTGTTCATAGTTAATCAAAAAACTTTTTAAAAACGTTAACGTTTGGCACTACAATCTATCACATAGCAACAAACCATCACACTTCTATCCAGACATATTTTACGTTTATTTATCCTATTTTCAGGTAAGGAACGAAAGGGTAATTCAGAACATTAAAAAAATAATTATTTTTTAAGCGAGAGGCAAACAATCGTCCAGAATCGTTGGATAAATGCTGTCCAGCTTTTGGTAGCATCTGGTACGAGGCTACACGAAAATGGCTTTCAGAGTAAAATTTTACACGAATATGTTAGTGATTAGTATTTGGACTATTATTAACATGTTGAGTACGGTATCGAAGAATGACTAATATTTTAATGTGAATCTCACGTCACGATCACATTTCACTTGATATTCTCTCAGGTGAGATCTGAAAAACAGTTATTCGCTGTATATGGCCGTGAAATGGTGCAAACCATTAGCTACAAGTAAGTAATACTGAGACAGCATGCAAGGTAACTGGCCATGCCTCGACTAGGAAAACGTGACTTCCCGCCAAGCGACGTCAAGCCACTCACAGAACATTTTGATCCCGTTTGAAAATTTCTGAATTTCTTCATTTATTTTGACTTTTTTTTACATGTTATGTATTGTTTTCAGTCTCGGAATTAAGTACACATGTTATTTAGCAATAACTCTAAATGCCTGGTACTAATATTTTTAGTTAAATACCCGACACATGCATGTTCCCCATTAAAACCATATGTATCTGATAGGAAAATGTACTCGTTTCAATGATGGTGTTAGAATTGATACGTAACAAAACATCCACCATGGTGTCTGAATTTGTGTAGAACTTACTTTTTAAAGAAAATATAGTAGAATCCCATAATAGCGAGCATGGTTATATCAAGAACTCGTATATAGCGATTTCATTTAGAGGAACTAATAAAAAATCTCTAAGATTTTCCATTACAAATTGTGATTTTATCAGAAGAAATAAGTTTAGCGACATCATGTGAAGCAGGTTTGTAGCGAGTTTCATGACCGTGTCAGGCACGCTTTTGTTATCTGCAATAACTACACCGCCCTTGCTAGCGCTCCCCCTCACCATCTTTCCTTGTACCGTTGATCCTTCGGCTGTTGGGACAGCTCTGACAAGTTCTCCCGGCTTGAAATCTCAACCCTCCATCAATCCCATGCAATAGTGGTTCTCTTGGAGTAAAATAGCCCCTTTTAAATGTGACAAGATTCTGTTTTGCTGTAGTTATTCACTGTCATTGTGCTTTCAACTTGTACTTGTATTTTGCTTTGTTTTTTCATAATAAGTGCAATATTTAGTTATAATTTTTATTGTCAAGGTTTTTATTACAGCTGGAGATTGTTACTTGGATCTTGCTACCAAGTACAAGATTATACCGTATTTGTCAGCATACAGGACGACCCCGCATGTAAGACGAGTCATGGTTTTGAAGGTACAAAATCTTGAAAAAAAAAGTAAATTGCTAATTCTGAAATTCCCGACAAAAAAAAATTATTTTTCCTTTGCCAGAAATATTAAATATTTAGTTTAAATATTTTCAATGCCTTTATTACCGTCAGATAAACATCATAGTAGACACGTAAACGAATAACATTGGCTGCTACTGCCCTCCGGGCACCCAAGAACCAAGGAAATGCACGGCGGTGGCCGACGACCCATGCCAGCATCATAAGTTGCCAGCAGTTGTGCGCAACTTGGCAACGCCGGACTGAGGCACGCCGCGTGCTACATGGCAACGCCGGGCAACAACAGCTGCTTGCAAGGTCATTGCATTTCTGTGTGCTGTTGTCTGCCAGCCTAGCACTAGACGGTAGACATGTGAATGTGTGGTACGGTACCTAGATCCTCGTATTTACCGCACGAGAATCTTGTGCTTGCGAAACAAAGATGAAAGCATGCGGACCTAGATCTTAGTTTTCTCCGCCTGAGAGTTTTAGGCTGGCGAGACAAAGTATCTCGGCACGCGCTCGCATCGATCGCCGCTTCCCTGCGAGGAATAGTCCTTTATTACGAATGATGTTCATCAAAATTTTGTACCGTAAATTTTATTAAAATAAATGTGGCATTCGTTTTCATTTCTAACGAAAAACGCAATTCCAAAATTTTTGCACCCTCATATAAGACGAATAGCAATTTTTGAGGGCCAAAAGTATGTAAAAATTGTTGTCTTATATGCCGGCAAATTCGGTATGCCGCCCAGCAGATGCTTTCACTGCCCGTGCGATCACTCAGCACTCAAATGGGAATTTTTTAGACAGAGAGAGAAGGGAGCCATCTTCCTTGCTTTGTGAAGGCGAGGTACCATGTCTGAGATAACTCGTCACTGTTGACAATACCAGGGATCATTGTGCACGTGTGCTAGGGATGAGAACAGCAGAAAATGTTGAAGAAAAGAAAGGAAGCACCACGCCCCAGTTTCTTAACTCAGCAAAAGAAGATGCACACTTTATTTTAACTGTGTACACAAAGTTCAGGTGGTGAACATGCACGTGCTTAAACATATCTCTAATCAAATTAAACAATATCCTCAAAAGAGAGTAAACTACGTCATTTATGACATTTTTATAACAATTATTCAGTTGTATTTGTTTTCTTCATTTGATAAGCTCGGCTGATGGATAGTGCAGATAGCATTTTTTGCCTTTCCCTTTCTCCGTTACTTCTGCAGAGCGAAAAGAACTTGCTTGCAAAATAATAATGAAAATGATAATGCAGTAATAGATAAAGAGTACTATATACGTAACGGTAGTTTTTTGTCACTTTATTTTCGCGTTGATAGTACATTTAGTATAGGTGGGAGCGTAAACTTTTATTATTGCCAGGCCCAGGTGAAATGCCACGTTTATCAGCCACCACGCAAACTTAATTTCAGCTCGGCAGCAGTGACACGGACTCGCAAACTTGAGTTTCAGATGAAGAACATGACTGTACTCTTGTCCTTGAATAAAGCTGAGGGTAGGTCAGAGGGAGGGATGAAGTCGCTGCTACACAGTTGTGGAGGGTGGCAGGAGGAGGGCAGTCTGAACGCAGACGAGGTGACGTCATGCAGATTGCCAAGATGTTGCTGGGGGTTCCTGCCTGCCACTTGGCATGTAACAGGCAAGTGTGAGCCTCAACAAAACTCTTACGGAAATTCTGGGGGAAATACAGTAAATCCCAAGTTTTATGACCACAGATTTTGCTACAACATTCTTGGGAACCTTTAAATTATGTATTTAAGAATAGGAGGCACCTGCTATTAAGTAAAATTAATTGCAGTAGCACCCTGTTATAATGAACCCTTCTATAAAATTTTCCTAGTTACAAGGTTTTTTTATGTTTGGTCCTTTAAACTGTTTCACAACAAGAAATTGCCCCCTTATAAGGAATTCCCTTTTATGAAGTACACATTTTTGAGTCCCTTCAGAAACGTATAACAGGGTTTTACTGTATTTCATATTAAGGGTTTTCTTGTTTTTACTATTAGTGACACTGGTACACTGTATTTACCCACATAATCACAGCATTAAATATTATTATCCTACATTTTTTCTTCTGTTTTTTAAGTTTGAAAATTTTCCTCCAGTTCAATCAGTCCCTTTTAGTATGCGTACAGATTAATATTTGTATTAAAAAAAATATATATATATATCCCCCAATTCAGTTAGCGGCCAAGCGTAGCTACCCAAACAGACCAAATGTTGGTAATAATGGCATCAGTTGTCAGAGCAGTGCATTTCTTTGTTAAGACTAACTCCAACACGTGTTGTGCATGCATAAGCTGGTGTGTTGTAAGTCATAGAGGTTATTGATTTTACAGGATGGAGATCCACCAGACATCCAGGTGAGGTTTGGTCAAGAGATGTTGGCGCTGGACTCTTGGTGTCGCAAGAAGCAGTATGATGCATTCTGTCAGGTATCTATGCCTCGTATGCCTGCCATGCTATCTTAGAGTTTACTGCTATCTGTCCCTGTTGTTACTGCCTCCCAGTAAATATCTTTCTTCTTTACGCCTAGATATGTCACTTGTTAACCTTCATCGTTTGCAGCCAAGTCGAGAACAGGAGGGAGATTTTTTTGCACTGATTTTGAAAAATGTTATTGGTATAAAAAATTAACAGAAATCTACAGTAGAACCCTGGTTTTACTTGGCCTCGTGGTGCCCGAGAATGACCTCACAAAATAATTTTGATTCGACAAAATGACAAATATTGTTCTTAGACAGTAATTTTCATGTTAAGTCAGCTTCATTCATCTCTAAAAGTAACGTGTTTTTAAAATGAAGCATATAGTAGACCCCTGATCTAACGACATAATTTCCAGGAACCCTGTAAATATTAATATTTTCAAAATTGTTCAAAGTTAAGCAAAGTGCAATAGATCACAGTAAAACATTATTTAAAAATACATTTGCATACATTAAACAATAACACACTGCAGTTATAATAAATTAGCGATACACATTTGTGAAACAAAAAAAAACTATAAAAAAATGTTAGAAACTTTAGCTGGAATGTAGTTTACAAAAAAGTGCACGCGCCTGGTGAGTTAGGCCCCCGCGCAACACCGACATATGTGAGACGTGATGACTAATCCTGCCTTGTTTCCTCCTCACTTCTCCACGCTCCCTCCACCCTTCACGCCTATCACACATTTTTCCACGCGCCTTCATCTCTGCACTTTTTTCACCTTACTACTACACGTCTCATCTGTGCCACGCAGTCAGCCACCTGAAGTGCGCATAGCAACAGTATTGTATTGTTCGAATTGTTGCCTGTCCGTGTTGTATTTTGCTTCGTGAGTGCTGTACTGTAAGAAATGTACGGCTAAAAGTAGTCTACGCCAGCCAATAACCATTCACTCCCCCCACCCCCTGCTGACAAACCAGTTAGTGCTTGTGTGCGCGTAGCCGCTTGCATCAAATGCCGGCGCCGGCTGTGATAGTCACTTGACAACTAGTAGCCTGTCTAGCCGCAAAGCAGTGCCACGTGTTTGCCTTTCTTTCCCATCTTCTCCCAGCCATCATTTTCGTTTCCGTGTCTGGCGAGAGCCCAGGGGGTTGGGGATGAAAAGATGACACGTTTCTTTTTTTTTTATTTTTTATTATTATTATTATTACAGCACGGCCAATAAAAATGGACCAGCTTGGCACTCAGTCTGTAAACGAGACAAAAAAAGAGAAAAAAAAAAAAAAAACAATCCTGCGTTATCTCATCTTTTTTCTCTTGCTTCACATCAGGCTGCGCGCTTCAGCTCGTCTTGACCTTGACAACTTCCACTGTTATTGATCACTCGGCACGTGAGGCAAATGGCTGCAGCGTAAAAACGGCCTACAATAGTCACGTATGCTAAATGTGGACTGATAAGATTTTTAATTATGCTCGTTCATCAGGACAGCAATTAGAGTGACTGTGACCCACATGTCGAGAGTCACTCTGCCTCTATTCACAGTGCAGAGCATTAAACTGGTGCGTTGTGCATAGTTTTACAATTTTTCCTATAGGCCTAAGACTTAAAACGACGAGTAATTCAGTCGTTATTTTAGTAACAGCATCTTGAAAAGTCCTTTTTTAGCCCTTTTGAGTGGCTCCAAATTCGTGTTTCTAATAGGCGTACTGGTTTTTAAAAAATAAGGACTTTTTACTTTTATAAGCATTTTAATTCGTATCGCTTAAACTCGTATAATGGCGACAAGCTGTAACAGTTCATGTGTAATTACAAAAAAAAAATACTCAATGGCTTTACTGAAATGTTTTAAATTGTTGCAGTATGAGTCATTCTGTTGTCAGTGAGCTTTTCGCCAGGCAAGCAGGATGAATCATGCGCTCACGAGTTGAGGGTGACAAGCCAAAGCCAGCCGGCCACTGTCCCCTGCCCTCCCCCTCCACATCCTACACCACCAGACCTACCGTGCCTCGCGGCCGCATGCATCGCGGCACACAGGGAGTTATGGAGCACTATTTTATTTGGAAGACACATTTTTGTTATACTAAAATATAATTTCAAGAAAAGTGTTTATTTTATGTCTGTAGTTGCTCTATATTAACTTTAAGAAAAAAACCCTTTAATTATTTATTTTTTTTATGTCGGGATGTCAGTTTTAATTACCTCGGGACTAACGACATCGGCGATCTAACAACATAATTATCTGGCACCGTGCGGTGTCGTTAGACCGAGTGTTTACTGTAGTTTCTTTCTCTCTCTCTTCGCTCCCTTCCCATTCTTATGAAGCAACAAAAAAATTTTTTTGGAAATTCTGGGGGAATTACAATAAAACTCTGAATTTATGACCACAGATTTTGTGATAACATTCTTGGGAACCTTTAAATTATGTATTTAACAATGGGAGTCATCTGTGAAGTACAGTCAAATGTCTTTAATACAAACCTGAAGGGACCAAAATTTTGGCTGTTTGTAATAATGAGGTTTGTATCAACAGGTGTTCACTAAAACCTTAAAAAATTTCTAAAATTTTAGTCATTCTGTTTACAGAGCTGCCAAGTATTACGGATTTTCCGTAATTATTATGCATTTAACCATCGTATTACAGGATTACGGATGATCTCTAGTTTATTACGAAAACAGGACTTTGTTTCATCGTAACTATTAAAAATAGTGTTTTTGTGTGATTGCTACGTGCATGCATTTGTAAACATTGTGTGATTGCGCGTGCGCATAATTCTCGGTAGCATGTATTTGTTTTAACATTATTATGGTATGGATCTTTCTCTGTTTTACGATAGGACTAGTACATTTACTTAAACTACGGCACTAGTTCGTATTCTATACGTAGCACGATAATTCTAGTACGTTAGTTTGGCTAGCTTTTATTTTTTATTTTTTTCGTTCGTAAGCAGTTTTATTTACCTATACGTTTTTGTCTTGCGAATGAAGATAGATGCGTTGGCGTGAATATTTTCGTTAAAGGAATTTATATGTTATTTCGTGACGTTTGTTAAGATAAAACGTGTGGTGAAATGAAGCGGAGCGTAATAAATAAAACCACCGACTTATTCAGCATTTTCGACCCAGCTTTCAGAAAGATTGACCATGTGTAACTTCTTCGAATGCCGCTCGTTTTGTACTGAATATGCGTGTGACTTTTAAATCGTACGTGGTGTTTTTTTATAACACATGAAAAACGAGTGTAACAAATGCTGTGCGGTTATAGTTAGTTACAAAGTAATTCAAATAGTTTGGTTACAAATCAGTGTGAAATACGCTGTGAAGTACCTGGCCTTTTTCGTGCCCTAGCTTTTTTTATTTTCCTCTTATGCATTCATTTCTTGATTGTTCCTGTACTCATTTGAATGTGCAAATAGAGAAAAAAAAACAAAATTGGGAGCAGTATTACCGCAGCATCACGTGCGGTAGAGCAGAGTTCTTATCTCGGGTTCAAGTTCATGGTGTTCGAAGTATGCGCGATTTACTGAAGTGAAAACAAATTTAAAGCATTCCTTTGAATGAATGGTTTTACTCAGGCACTTTACACTTTACATTTTTGTTCATCTGCAGCAAAAAAAAAAAAAAATATGAAATATGCCACCGGTGGGTTACTCAAACATGAGTACACGTAAAGCAAATGAAAAACAAAGCTTAGTGCGAACTAGTAGGCCAGGCTTGGCCAACATAAAAGAGTTCCGCTGTTAGCGCGCGCCATGCCCGATTGTGCCCTCCATCACGTATCACGAACAAAATAAAATTAAGCCACTGGTAGTGGTCAGAATTTGATAGACTTTACATTTACATTACTCGCGCCATCGGAAGAGTATTCAACTGAAACCTGGCCGGCTGGCCAAGTGCCTTGGTCCGCATTTCAGCGAGCGCGGGATTACACGTCTTACCAAGTGTGCTGATCGGAAACGACTGGGGCAAGAGCTTCGGTAAGCGCACCCATGCGCACCACCGAAACTAGCGCCACACGGCGGCCACTGCGAGGAACTCCTATGATTATTACAATAACTTACAAATTATACTTACAAATTATATGTAAAAGCGAAATTGAAACATGGTGAACATACACACAAAATGTATACATACATTAATCAAAATTATTCAAAATTACAATATTTCAGCAGAAATCTGTCAAATACTGTTAACAAGCCACTGCTCATTCCAGGGCCGCCGGAAATGACGGACTAACCAGAACGTTCCAGACAGATGTCGGCCCAGCGCATTCCTGAGCGGCGCCATCATGTCTGGGTCCAGGCGCCTAGCCTGGGCCAGAACTTATGCTATACGTAATTTTTACAGATATAAACCAAGGCGTCATAGTTACACAAAAAAATTACTTAGATAAAATGTTACAAATTAAATCCTGATTAGAATGACACCAAACAAGGCATACTTATGACAGAACAATTAAAATATTAATTTAAAAAAAAAAAACTAACTAGCCACAAATTTAATTATGCACGTCCTGTTAACCCTAAGTAACCCACCGCAACGGTCGTAAACATCGTATAGATCACCATCAAAATACAATATAAGGTTACAGAACTGACAATGAAAATAAAAGCTGCTGGCAGCTATTAGGAAATATTTAACTGCTGGGCCCAGCGTTCATTGATGAGTGGTCTTAAATGACTTCGCAGAGTCACAGTCCCTCTTTCAAATCTTGAAGTGTAGAATAATATCAGATACAAACAAAAATAAATTGATGTGACAATTTAGATTTTGACGAGAACCGATGCACTTCTGCACTGCACACGCTACAAAGAGGGGGCAGCCCTAACAGCCTAGACTGGGTAGATAGCAAGGGACTGCCACAACGCATGCACCCAGAAGGCCTAAGTGAACGGAACTATTTGTTTGAATGCATTCACAATCTTGCTAACCTATGGTAAGTCACTTCTACTAAAGGTTTAGAAGCGCTGTTACGTATTGAAGGTTAACTTTCTTACAGAGAGACATATCAGTGCTTGCCGCGTTACTTAAACTTACAGCGACGCCATCTTGAGGTCCACTGCTCTTCTATGAGAGCACGCGTACCTGCCGGAACAGATATTCATGCGCCCATCTGGGAAAGAGTCCCGTAGTGCAGGCACACACCACAGGGCACGCAAATATTACTGAACATTATTACCGCCCACCGAGACCGACTGAGGTCTCCATAGTTCACTCACAATACACGTTTACTAGGTATATACAATAATTACACCTCACAATCTGTTTTAAGCATCACTGTGATGGCAGACGGTACAGCTTGTGTACTGGTCTGCAGAGTTGTCCCTTTTGAGTGCGCAAGTCTACAACTCTGGTAACTCCATCCTTCCCAGGGTGGAGTTTGACGATTCTGGCTAAACACCAACCTAGTGGCGGCACCCGTTCTTCTCCAACCA
>PNEQ01005008.1:37505-63550 GCA_003012365.1 Medauroidea extradentata | reverse complement strand
GTTGCGGAAACGAATGTAACTCTTGTGTAAAGGAGAATTACTTCTGGAATTGGTTATTACATGAGATTTAAACTATTTTGTGTTTTCTTTGCTCAAGAACGATGTGTCAAACAAAGTACGGGTCACTAATGAGCTATAAGCGTTGGTTAGTGGACATGGTTTTTTTCTTGCCCCTTGTGTATTTGGAGCTGGTAACTTATTTTGGGTGTCATTTCTACTGAAAACGGCTCAATTTAACCCTCCCTTCCGTTACACCATAGTTAGGTTATTGCAAGAAATTTTAGTAACCACTGTTTTTGACACTGTAGAAGCATGTATGTGTGTTACATTTGCAGTGAAAGAGTGTGGAAGTCAATAGGAATGTGAAATTATTTTATGTCTGAGCTGAGCTGATGAATTTTATACAGTAAAACCTCTTTATAACAACCCCTTTTATAACAACCACCTCTCTATAACCACCCTTTCCTCATGAACCGGGGGGTTTTAAAATATGGGTTTTTACTGTACAGTTAAACCTCTTTATAAAGACCGCCCCTATATAAAGACCCTATTGTAGGGAACCGTGAGGGGTCTTTATAGAGAGGTTTCACTGTAGTTTGTTCAACTAGATGAAATAGAATGCCATCTCAGGATTTGGTGAGTGAAGACTATTTATCGGATTCTTTGAAAATATTAAATTTTGCTTATACCTGAAGTCGAAACTTCACACACTCTTAAGAATGGATAAATTTGTAATCATGCTGTTTGCAGCAGTGTGTTTTGGAGTATTGTAGAATTGCATGAAATATTTAATATTTATGCAAATATTTTTACTCTGAAAGAAAAAATTCTTTAAAAGGAGCCTGAGTTTTTTTGGTTATTCATAGTACATGATTCCAGTATAAGTAGTTCATACAATCATGTCCTAGACTTCTGTCTAACCGTATTGTATGGTTAGAGCCAATATTTAATGGTTATATTTTTTGGGAAATTTTGTCTTTAAGTTATTAATATTTTGTCTTTATCATCTCAAGATTTTTTCCCCCCACTGTACAGTTCCTTTTTAACTGCCTTTTGTTCAGAAATGTAATAAAATAACGTTTAAATATTACGTGAATTTAATATGCGGCAGACATCTTAAGAATATTACACTCCAAAAGTATAAACAGTGCTTGGGACCGTTTGACGTGTTGGAAGCAGTGATAGTGAAAGCTCGAGGCTGGCAAGCACCCTGCAACACGGCACTCAAATACTTCACACTGTCAGCTGTGTGTGCAGTTGTCGGTACTTCGAGTGCACGCTGTGCTGTGGCACTAATGAATCACTGTCTCAGTCCTGGTTCTCTGCACTTCCACACGCGCACTGTGAGTGCCTTGATGCTCACTCTTCAGACTGGGTGACTGAGACTAAGGAACTAGGTGAATGCTGGCTTGGTGCAGCTCGCCACATCCCAGCTGACCGGTAGCTGCCGAAGCACTGCCATTTTCTTGGCTGACGATAATGCTGGTGTTGTGTATTCACTGTGTATGGGCTATAATATTATGTTGAAGGGTTTCACATTTGTTTTTCCGTTATTATAAATTTTTCCAGCAGTCGGTAATGTATAATAAACCCAAATTTTCCAGGCCCTGTGTGTCAAAAAACCATGATTATTGTGTATAATCCGCACCCCAAACTTTTGATTTTATTTTTGAGAAAAAAACACAGGGTTCTTACGGTCCTGGAAAGTCCTGGAACTTTGACCATGTCCTTAAAAGGCCTCGAAAAGTCCTTGATTTAAACCAGTCCTTGAAAAGTCCTTGAATTTTTTGGGTATCATAATATTTCAGCTAGTTTCTTAACATTAAAATCTTTTCTTAGAAATATAAAATCATATTTTGTGTATGCATCATTTCGGTAATGTAATTTACTTGACGATAACAAACGTTTTGCAGTGTTGGTGTAATTAATATACTTTCTGGCATGCTATAACATGTTCTGTTATTCCTAATGTTTCTTTTGTATGTGTTCGTAGCAAGTAGTACCTTGAAACCAGAATTTTATGGCAGAGCTTTTTTGGAATAGAAGAGTGACAAAAAATAAAGAAACTAATAAAGAGCTTTGAAAAGTAAAAGTGTCCCATACGAAATGACGTATTTCCGTGAGTATAAAAAATAAATTACGTGTCGGGTGTGAGAGAGGCATAGCATGCAATGCATGCTGTAGAGCGGAGTGTCTCCCACAAAGTTTCTCAGGTCGAAGCTAATTTCTGGTTTATTTATCATTGGTGAACTTCATCAGTTCCAAAGAGAGAGGAGATAGAAACATTGTGAATAAAACCTTAAATATTCAAATAAAAATTTAGTGTTTCAAACACAATATACTGCGGTCCTTGAAAAATTAGTAGACCGTCCTTGAAAAGTCCTTGATAGTCCTTTAATTTTAATTGTATGTTGCTGTAAGAACCCTGAAAACAGTGTACAGGTGGTACATGGGTAAATACAGTAACTTGTAATGTGAATATTTTATATTACGTATGTTTAAATGACCTGCACATATGATAAATTCATTGAATTAATATTTTGTTTTTTAATTTATTTCAAGTAAACTGACTTAGATAGGTTATCAAACATTAATTTACATAGAAACATTTCAGTAGTTAACTAATTATGGCAACTAAAATTCTTAGCAAATTCAAAATGAATATGTCCAAAGTCAATTTTGGTTTCGGTATACCTAACATTTGCACAACCCTGATAAGATTGATATTTGTCTTACCACATTTCCATGAATGTGTTGTTTATGTACATACCTTTGCCTACTCACTTACAGTATTTGGGTTAACATAACCTATTCACGAGAAAGCAGCCATGGTTAGAAGTTCAGTATTTCAGGCAAAAGAGATCTTCTGTCAGCTACAATGATAAAGTACTTGGAAAAAAACGTTTCCGTATCATCCACATTTGATAATGGGATCCACATCAACTTGAGTGTAACTACAACAAACTGAGGAAAGTCACATTTCAGATGAAACAGTAAGTTCTCTGTTTCTACATTGGCTACTTTTGTGCTGTCCTAAAATTTTTACTCAATATTCATTTAATATTCATTCTATTGTCTGTTAAGGCAGAACAAGTTTGTCAGTGATATTGTCGTGTTATTATCATGTAAAGTATTTGTTGGTTTTTGGGGAATTTTAAAATTTAATTTGCTTTATTATCCCGGCCATACATGCACACAGCCCACCAAGCCAGCCGCTTGCTTGCTGTAGCCACAGCGCTCGCTTCTTGCTACACATCTCAAGAGTTGTATTTCTAGCAGCATGTAAGATAAGTTTCTGCTGTACTTGCAGCAGTCCCACGCTCTGTAGCGACGCCGTTCGCTGTACTCTGTACCACCCCCACCCCCTTTCAGTTAGTAAGAAAGTGCTTTGCACTGTACTTGTACCGTCGGTCGTAACCGGTTTTAACTGTACCTTGTCTGGCCATTCTGGCCGTTCCGACACTCGCACGCCATCCCTTGAGATATTTTTAATCTCCGGCGTTAGGGACGCGGTCTTCGCGAAGCGTCCCTTCAACGATTCTTAAATCTCACCTTGTGCGCAGCAGACGTGCTTCTGCATGAGACAAGTTTTCTTGCGTTACGCGTGTAACACGGACATTTGTAGCATCAAAATGTAGTCAATAGTAGGCTCCTCTTGTTCTTTTCTCTTTTGTAATAGAGTAGTGCCGTAGTTTCCGTTTTTGGAAATGTAGAACATATTTTTCTACTATCTACATCTACCAGCTTCTAGATGCTACCGTCGTGACTCGATTGTCTGCTAACCAAGCAGACAGAAATGGCCATGGCGTGATGTCACCGCGTTATTCAACATGGCGATAAGTAGCCGCCTCAAGGACTTTATTATTTTTTTTTTATATTGACTATGGATACTGCAATGGCGGTAATGCGTCGTCTGTTATTCTCTTTCTCAACATTCAACATAAACGTGTCTGACTGGATTTATTTACTTGGACATACTCCATTGCGAAATAAATGAGTGTCAAAAATAAGACAAGAAAACATAAATAAGCAGAGTATGCTTTAGTCATCAGGATACATACACAACATGAAATTCCAAAACTGGAATCTGGTCAGATAAAACAAGGAACAAACAGAAAATGAATCAGAAAATGATCATCAGTCGCACTCGTGTTCCTGAACCCTGTGTGTCTACCTGATGACGGGAACAGATTCCAGTTCCCGAAACTGACTGTTTGGAAAACTGCTGTGTTTTGTTTCGTCTCATCATTTGTGTCGTTTGTTGTTTTTTCAGTTTGTGTCCTACATATTTGTGTTTTGTTTAGTCTCATCGTTGTGTTGTTTGCTGTATTTCTGTTTGGGTTTCTGTTTCGTCTCATCGTTGAGTCGCATGTCAACTTACCTGTTTTTATATATTTTTATATTTTTGTTATTTCTTTTATTTTCTGTTTGTTCCTTGCTTTATCTGACCAGATTCCAGTTTTGGAATTTCATGTTGTGTATGTATCCTGATGACTAAAGCATACTCTGCTTATTTATGTTTTCTTGCCTTATCTTTAGTTTTCTTGTCTTATTTTTAGTTTTCTTTTGACAGTCATTTATTTCGTAATGTAGTATGTCCAAGTAAATAAATCCAGTCATGCACTCCCATTGCACAGTTCTTTCAAAGATCATAAACGTGTCTGTTGTATTAAATATAAATAAAAAAAGTAATTTAGAGTAATTGTTATATTATATGTTTTATTTTAATATTCAACCTAAGTTTGGTTGTAAGGGGCCCCGTTTATATAAAAGCAACTATTTCAAAAATTAATATAATGGTATGTGCAAGCTTAACAACCAACCAATTGTAAAATCAAATCTTTAAATTTTTATATAAAGGTTTCTGGCATTTGAACTTATGTTTTATTTCTTTGTGACATAAATATCTTCTGGGAATTATTCATTCAATTTTTAACTGTAATATTAGCTCTACATGAGCAAGAGACATAGGCAACAGCCTATTTTGTGTCCGGTCTCCCTACCAGCACGTATTTCAAGAGTCAATATTATTTCAATGATCAAAGACTATAGTTAAAAACTAAATACAAAAAGGGGAGATTGCGACACCTTTGGTTACCTAAGTTCACTCCTTACAAGTTTCTGAAGGGCCGTATAGCCTGCTGCTACTTCAGTATTCAGAAATTTTTTTGAAAAGGTACAGTTTGCTGCCATTTTCCATTTTAGAGAACGTCTTGTCTTCTGTGTTCATGTTCCCTATTCAGTAATTCCCTAAGTTACAAAAGGGTTACGTTTTGGAGTATGTTTTGTAACTCCAATTTTTCATGAGTTGTAATAAGGTTAGATACTTAAGAAACTTCTCTACAGGACATAACGGGTGCGGTCTACCGCAATTTTCATCACCATTTTTTTTTGTTTGTACCACATTTTTTTTTTCTTATTTCAGACACAAAATGTGACTAAATTAGGCTCTTATGCAGTTATTTTATCACTCAAAGTTTTCACGTAATGGCTTGTTAGTCATATTTTGCATGTTTCCATTTTAAGGACTACACTAAAATCAACCAGTATGCCAAACTCAAAAAAATCACATTGGATAAAGACATTGCAGGCTACAATGGCATGCACATAAAAATAAAGAATAAAAATAATTTGTATTTTAAAAATATTGTTGAATTTTTAAAATTTTTATATATAGTTTCAGCATTTTTTAAAAATACAAATAATTTTTATACTTTATTTTTATGAGCATGACATTGTAGCCTGCAATGTCTTTATCCACTGTGATTTTTTTGAGTTTGGTATATCAGTTGGTTTTAGTGTAGTCCTTAAAATGGAAACATGCAAAATATGACGTTAACAAGCCATTACGTGAAAACTATGAGAGATAAAAAAATTTCATAATAGCCAAATTTAGTCACATTTTTGTCTAAAATGAAAAAAAAAAAAAAATATCTGGTACGTAAATAAAATTAAAATGGTGATGAAAATTGTGGTAGGCCACGCCCTTAACCACATTTACTCATGAAAAGACCCCCATAATTTTCAAAGGTTCTAGAGAAGAAATTAAAGAATGTGTTTGTTTACTTCTTGTGGTTATCTGAAGGCAGCGCGTGCAACAATTGGAACGCCACGTTTGCATGTTTCAGCAGGCAAGTGGGCAAGTTATTTGTGTGTGGAGGGCATGCGTGTGTGTGGTGTGAGAGGGTGGTAGCGTATGAGGATAGCATGTGAAAGAAGAGAGGTGGGTGGAGGGCAGAGTAGTCAGCAAGCATGTGGGTTGGCCATGTGTACCAGACAAAACAAACATTAGAAAGATAAGACTAACAATGACCTTGTGATTCACAGCCGACACAGTGTTGTCACACTTCACGTACACGGACCTTTTGCTGTGGTGCTAGTCACCTAGTTGGTTTGTTAGCATGATAATTGCATGAAACTCGAGAGTGGTAATGGGTGGGCAATAATGCAGCTACATCATCGAGTTCAAGCTGAAGACAATTAATTATGCTGCAGAAAATGGGAAACTTGCTGCCATCAGAAAATTTGACATTGATTTGAAGTGTGTTAGGTGTTGGGTTACTGAGCATGAAAAATTGGAAAAGTTGCAATATAATAAACGTGCCTTCTGAGGGAAATAATGCCAATTTCCGACAGTCGAAGAAGAACTTTACAGATATGTTATCAAAACGAGGAAGTCTGAATGTGCTCTCGCAACTGAAATGCTTCAAGTCCAGGCAAATCATATTGCCCGACTAATGAATGTCCCGCATGCAGGTTTTGGTACCAGCTACGTTTGGATTTGCCAGTTTATGGGCAGGAAAGACTTTCTGATACAACGGTGAACTAAGATTTCTCAGAAGTTGCCCAATCAGTATGAGAAAAAAATACTGGCTTTCCAGCGCTATGTGATATTATTTACTTTAAAAACAGCATCAGTATATTGCATATAAGATAGGCAATGCTGATCAAACTTCGGTGTGGTTTGACATGCCTGAGACAAGAATGGTAAACGCAGTAGGCGAAAGATCTGTTTCTATCAGGACGATTGGTGTAGAGAAACAGTGCTGCACTGCCGTGCTCACAGTAACGTCTGACGGCCGAAAACTGCAGCCATACGTTACATCCGAAAGAAAGACAATGCCAAAAGAAACTTTCGTGAGAGGATTTGTCGTTAGAGTGCATGAAAATTGTTGATGACTGATGACTTAGTTGATTCTTGGTGTTTTGCCCCTCGCCTTGTCATCGTACAGTACATGTACGTGGTTTGTCTGCTTGCTGGCACTTCTGTAGTTTTGCAGCGACATGCCGAACATGTGTGAGGTTGCCAGGGCATGAAATTGCAAGACAGAGAACACCAATAGTGTAGCTTCTCTACTTTAAAACTGGGAGTATGTGAGTGGAGCAGCAGGTCACATATACATTCAACTCCTGATTTATCGACTCTTCACGGTTCTTGGGAATAGGGTCGTTATTTCGGAGTGTTGGTTATTAGAATTTTTACAAATTTTCGGCTATCCCCGACCTCTAAAATGTCTCCATTTACCGCTTTTTATCACTGAATCGGCGTTCACTCGTCTTTGGCGCAGAAATTACGTGTTTTTATAAAATTCTACTAATTTATTTTGAAAAGAAAACACGTTATTTTTAAAAGTTTGCAATTGAAGTGGATCTACGGCCTTTGTTTACTTCAATATAAATCATAAATGTTGCAGATAACGTAAATTCTTCCGCCCGCAATGTCCATTTTGGGATGTCATTTTCAAGAATGCAGCAATAAAGTTTATAGAAATACTGTAGTAATATTTTTCAGTAGAGTGAAGTATTTTGAATAAATAGCTATACTGGAAGCGGATGTATGACCTTTCTTTGGCTCAAAACTAGGCAAAAACGTCGCCGGCAATATACATTCTTGCAGGCCATAACAACCGTTTTTGGAAGTTATTTGCAAGAATGCCGCACGTGTACGATAATTTGTGTGCGCAAGGACCTATCTGGAAACTGGTTAGTTCAAAAACAACATACACGACGTGTCAAACGTATGTCACTTGTACCACTTTTGAACACTACCTAGTCAAAGTTCCTGACGCTCGCTCGCTAAGCAGATGGTACGTGATGATAACACTACTCCCTTTGTTTTACAGTTCTTTCGCTTCTCTAGCTCAGCCGGCCATGTGAAAATAATCTGCTTGTATAATGAATCTACTCTGTGCACAAGTTTTTTACACTTCACCAATGCGCATGGAGAGGAATTTAATACTCAGTTTCAGTTTGCTTACCAACAGTAAATAATAACAAGCATCAAGATGTTGATCATTGTTAATAAACTTGGGTTACACATTCACAGAACAACTTTAAACCTACACAATGCTGTTTCATATTTTCTTTTCACAGACGTGTATAAGTATATCCACAGCTGTTATTTTCGGTCGAGCCAATTGCGTGTATGTGTGTGTGTGTGCGTGCAAGCGCACGTGTGGGCTAGTGACTCATACCAGACGCACTGTTGTCAAGCGTCCTACTACTGGATGCCACGCTTATCTGAGACATGCACCCGACATTTGGTAGTGTCAATGTGAACTGTCTTGCTTTCACTTGTTAAAAGAATGATTTATAAACATTATTGTGTATAGATCATTAAATTAATTGATGGTAATTATATTTAATAGCATTTAGTTTACAAAACAGAAAACATAATAAAGCTTAAATAAACACGGCGTTGTAATCGTAATATCACAGTCACAAAGACAGCCTACCGTATCCAAGGGCACAAGAAATCGGTGGCAGTAAAGTTAACGGTTCGCACTTGATGAAGAAGAGGTGAGTGAGCAGCTTTATTGGAGTGGTTAGCCGGTGGTGGAAAAGAGGCGGGCGGGTCGCTGACCTGCCGGGGGATGGGAAGGAGCGTTCGGGCCGGCCGGCTGGCCATTGCGTCGCGCAAGAGGAAGGGACAGCAACGTATAATTTTAGAACAAACACGCCGTGTGCTGCAGCATAGTTTTCGAGAAACAACTGCTACCATTTGCAGCTGTAATAAATGCAACGTCTTTTTCTGCTATTTTCCTTGAATTAAAAAATTTTAAGCTTTTTTTTTTTCTATGGTTCCTGGGAAAAGGGTCGTTACTTTGAGAGGATCGTTATTCCCGGGGTCGTATAATCGAGAGTTGACTGTACTAGTTACTATATTGTCGAGCATTCTCCCTCTTGGCCCCTCAAGCTACCCCCTCTCGTTCCCTCAAGCTACCTCCTCTCGTTCCCTCAAGCTACCCCCTCTCGTTCCCTCAAGCTACCCCCTCTCGTTCCCTCAAGCTACCCCCTCTCGTTCCCTCAAGCTACCCCCTCTCGTTCCCTCAAGCTACCCCCTCTCGTTCCCTCAAGCTACCTCCTCTCGTTCTCTCAAGCTACCCCCTCTCACTACAAGTGCAGATGCCAGGTACTGAGCAGGACTAAAGTGCATTTAGAGTTAAGGACCCGGATATGCTTCATTTAGCATTCAGTCTCGGACACACTCTGGCTTTGAGACTAGTAGTACTGTAATAGTTTCCGGCTGTAAATCCAACCTCTGGTCAACTAGGAGAGGAAGCATAGTCATGGAAAACACTCTGCTGTGAGTGTAGGGAGAAATTGTGAAATAAACAGGGCTTGCTGAGCCTATTGTTTCTTCAGTGATTAACCAGACTGTTTATATCAGCACTTCTGCCCTACTCCTGGGGAAGGAGAGGCTGGTTCAAGGTAGAGACATGTCGGAACAACCTCTCTGCAGATGTTGCCTTCGACGCTGAAGTTACTCTGGGTGTCACTAGTTGGTGACTTGTGTTAGCTACCCATAGCATCTCACTCATCACCTGGCAGAATTTGCATGTTTCTCGGACACACCATACTGTTGAATACGCTTTTAGCTGAGGGTTGTGTTTACTTGTCTCTATAGCTCTGCTGTCAACCTCCTGGCAGAATTGCATATGTCTGCCTACACCTCTTTCTGAGGCAGAGGTCGTTGGAAGAAAGATTATTTCTTATCTTCCAACAAATGTTAGATTGTATAGAAGTAATTTATTATCTAACAAGGTAAAAATGTGTTGTAGAGTATCATTTAGTGTATGAAAAGTAAAAAATGTCTATTTGCCGTCAGAGTTGATGTAGCGGAGAAAATACTGTCAATTAAAGATGACCATTTACCATTCCGCTTAAAGCATTATCCTGGTTCTAATCTTTATTTTAGTACTAAAAATTACTCTTATTTGTTTTCCCTTCTGTAAAGTGTGAGTCCCTTGAGAAATGTTATTTTAGGATTTTACTGATTTTAAAAATAGCAGAAATTCTATGTCATTGGGGAGAAAAGTAATGTCCTCGGCTTCAAAGAGCTCTGATTACCGTGAACCACCATGGTGAGGTTGTACAGTACTGCAGTCATGTGTTGTCTATATATATATATATGTAAATGTGTGGTGATTTGTACAGGTGCTTGGCTCGGGCATGAACCTACACCTCACAGAGAATGACCTGGTACGTGAAGTGTTCCAGCTAGGAGAGAGGATAACTCCACTCAACTTTGCAGCACACAAGCAGTCCAAGTTGGAGAGGGTACGTACCAGTCCTTCTTTGTACAGTTCCCTCACCTCATATCCCATCCTGATATGGCGCTTGGTGCCTACCTGTATACTCTGGTGAAAGCAAGGCTAGGAATTCACATGTTAAATTGTATTTTGAATTTCAGTCTGCTTTCATGATATCAAATACGGACAGAAAATATTTTCGTAAATTAGCAGTTTGTGATATATTTCACTATATAAATATTTTCCCAGTGTTGTGCCAGAATTTAAGTTTAAAATATTATTGCATCATACGTAGTTCAACAGAAACACATTACTTTAGCAACATATTTACTCACAAATTTTTACTGTGAATTTTTAGTCATTGTACGGATAACATATTGCTGAAAATTACGCACAACTTTCATTTGTTTCGAAGCTGGAATTGCAAATACACTGATTAAAATGTTGCTAAACATTGTAAGCAAATTTTTTAAAAAAATTTTAGCAAAACATTTGTAGAACACTTTTGTACAAACTATGCACAAAATTGGTATAGTTACATTCAGTTCAAAAAGTTTCCAAGGGACAAATGAAAGATGGTGTAAATGAGGGTAAAGTGTAAATGTAGGGCAACAACAAAAACTGTAATCGTTAAAAAGAACTGTGCAATGAGAGCACATGATTGGATTTCGTTTCTTGGATATATTCCACTGTGATAACTAAAGAAAACTAAAGATAATATAAAAACATAAATAAGCTTACTGTATATACTCGTGTATAGTGCGCACCATGATTTTTGCAATAAGTTATAGGGGGGAAAAAATTTTAGTGCCTCGCTAGTATGTAAAAATAAACGGACGAGCCAAGCGAGCTGGTGAAGCAGCACGAAGGAGGCTACGATGGAATGGTCAAGGAGGGGGGAAGATAGGAAATGTGGCTGACAACGAATAAAAGAGTGAAGAAATATAACATTCACACTGGTTACAAGTGTGAAGGCAGAGAGTGTGGCAACGAGCCAGGAATTGGGGGTGTGGCTTGTCTCTCTGCCAAGGTTGCTTGCTGCCTGCGAGTCCTCGCCTTGCGCCTCTGTGTGTGTGTGTGTGTGTGTGTGTGTGTGTGTGTGTGTGTGTGTGTGTGTGCGTGTGCATGTGTTTGCGCGCACACCTGAACAACATTCCCAATGGTTACAACAGAGCATGGGAAGAGGGGAGGGGGAGAAAAAGGAAAGGAAGAGGAGTAATGCTGGAGGAACCGGGCAGTGAGAAACATCCCTGAATTTTTATTAAATGTTTTGGAATAAAAGTGTGTGCTATACACAAGTAAATACAGTATTTTTGTTTTTATATTATCTTGTGATAATAGATAACTGTTAAAAGAAAATTAAAGTCGTCTAGTATATCGCAATGGAGTATGTGTAAGAAACTAAATCCAGTCAAAAAAATCTGCAACTACATCTATTAATTAAATATTTTTACGAGTTAATTCATAATTGCAGCACAGGTGTAATACGTGGCTTGAAAAAATCTTAAGTATAATACGGTATAATTAATATGTAAGGACCTTTAAAAATGGTGACTCGCGAAGTACTGCGAAATTTGGTTTTTATCAGTTCTACAATCCGTTTGCACGCTTCTGAAACAAATGTCAACTTAGTTTTCAGAACATACATAGTTTCCATTGAGCCCTTTTTGCACACTGACTTGACACTAGCATTCTGAGGCTCCCAGTGGTTGAAGAACACCAGTATGGCATCAATGTAATCACAGAGATAGATTACAGCTGAAAAAATGAATGCCAACATGTCACAACAGGGCTTGGAAACAGTTTTGTTCAAGCTGTGGAAAATGTTCACCAACATAATTCATGTAGGCATTCTTGATTTTCCGCCCATGCAAAAATGCCATTTTCGCATCAACAACCTGTGAGTTTACATCATTCAGTTCTGTCGAGAAAACATCTCCAATCAAATTGAATCTGTGCGCCCAACACAGGAAGTGAATCGCGTGTTCTCCAAGAATGCTGTGCAAAGCAGTGAAACAGGTTAACATATATGTAGCTGAATCTGATACTAGACCTATCACACTTGCAAACTGAATTTCATACAAATTCAAAGCTGCTATTATAGCTTGACTACGTGTGGTACCATTGGCCCTATCAAGAAAGCAGCAACTTGCGAGGTCTACTTGCTGTGTTGCAGTTGGGGTTGCAGTATTAAAAAGAATTGCAAAAACACAGCGACCCCGGCAGTTTGTAGTTTCATCCGGTATGATGACAATATCTTTACCAAAAAGATTTTCTTTTAGATGTTGTTTCTCCATTTCACCAACTTTTGGTTTATAGTTATGTCTTAGTGTATATACACATGGCAAGTCCCCAGAACCCTTCACATACTTTTCTAAGTAACTTCGCACAACAGGATGATCTATCTTTTGTAGAGGAATATTAGCCTGCAAACACATCTTTACTGTATTTTAATAAAAACTGTCTTCTCGACTTTACCTTTTTTATGATTTTCAATAGATTCTAACATTGTAATTTACCTTATTGATGATTCACCTTTCTCTGCTATAAGTTTCTTATACTATTTTTTCTTTGTGTGTCCACTTGTTTTGATGTGTTTCTAACACATCCTTTTTCTCCCACTCAAGACGAACACAGCAGATGCCACACGTTAAAATATTACTGTCACTTACATAAAAGTCATTGTCTTTGTTCAATTTTGCCTGTTCCTGAATGTTAATTTTTACTCGTGGCATTTTCAAACATTTAGGCCTAAGTAGAATTTTTTCAAGTTTTGACACTAAAGCTTATATTAGTTCACGTAATCAAAAAAATAATGTCCTTGTTATAATGACAAAGCGAAAACACGTTAAAATGTTAAGAAAACGAATCGAAACATTTATTTACATTGTCCAGGGTTGTTGCTAAAGCAATAGGCGGACATGTGGGAATTTTCTGCCGCCCGACTTTCACTTAACTCTTCCGCGTGAATAAAAACGTGTTTTTTTTCTTGCATATTCTTCAAGTTAAAGTTCAGCAAAAGTTCCAATAACATTTTACTTTAAACGTTGCATTTTTACGGTAAACATTGGTTTTGTAACACTCGTTCGTTAAATTGCTTTCTGTAGTCGGCTAACGTATCTCTCTAGTTGCAAGTCACAACATACGCAATATGGCTGCCTGTGTCAGGTTAATGTTTTCATTGGAACATTTTGGTTTAACAAATGCAAGCAATGCTGCCCTGCACACGGTGTGTCGTGTTTTTTATTTATCATTATTATCATATGCTTTTCGTGTGTTGTACTGCCTATTATTACTACAACAGGCCTCCTGAAAGTGACTGTCAGGATACGACACAATAATGTTGCAGGTAATATTTCGTAACGGTTACTGTTGTTTACAAGCATTAAAAAAATAGCGGTAAGTATTTGATAGTTTTAAAAAGGCTAGTAAGCCATGATGGTCGGCAAAGCACCGGTTTGTAATGAATATACGTGAAGAAATGTTTCAAATTACTGTAATGTACCAACTTATTTGCAATGACGAACAATTTTTTTTTTTCGCACTTTGAATTAGTGATATTGCGAATTGTTGCGGAAAGTAACATTTTTAAGTTAACTGTTTTGTATTTTGTCACACTTACATATATTGCATTTGCGATTTTTCCGGGACTCTAATAATGAGCCAAATCAAAACTGTTTGGTTAAGTAATCATTCTAGTAGTATTACACAAAATTTTGTGTGTGATGTGCTGTTAAAATTTTTAGCTTTCAAATTATGGCCTTCCATTTAAACTTCATGAGTGATGTTCACTTTCATTTTTAAAATCATAAATAGCCTCTTCTTTGGAATGAAATTCTGCAACACAATCGCTGCCTTGGCACGGTAAGTGATTCATAAAAAACTGAGCCCATGTACTAGTTACCGCGCTTTGTTGTGGCTAGTCACTCTATTCTTGATCAGTATGCAATGAAATCAAACATGGTTATGTATGAGGAATACATTTGTGAGTGTAATAATTTTTGTATTTCACTTTTACTTTTCTACGTTATACAGAGGCTTGTTCTGTGTGAATAGTTCCCTATGGCCATATTATGGACACCAAAAAGGCTATAGCTTGTGTAAATGTTCTATTAGACACCCAGTCACAGGTCATGCAGCATCCCACAATGTAGAACTTAACTCTTGCCGTGCTACTGAAGTGCTGAAAGCCTTAACACATCCAACAATAGTGAAGAATTAAGGTGACTAGAACTTGTCTCCCTATACGTAACAAAATCCAGACAGCCTAGACCTGTGATAACCAAAGATTTTATAAGGGTCCAGATGGAGCATGTTGCAGGGAATTGTAACCAAACAAACGCTTGATGTAGCTGGTATCAATATGGCCTACTAATTAAAAAATTGAGGAAATATTAGTTAGGAGGTGTGTAAACAGGGCTGAAATATAGAGTTTTCAACCTGAAACATCAATTAAAGAGCATAATGCATTAATTTACCATAAAAAATACCTGTCTGATGTATAATTTTGAGGTTAAAGCAGTATGGTGGCTGGCAAATTTGGTGTCTACCACTCCCCCCTCTTGGCTTCACTCCCCTCACCATCATTTAGACCTTATGCTACCCCAGTGGTGATAACCATGCCATATTTTCGCATTTTCAATTCTCCTGTCTTACTTTATTTGGCCAGCTGGCTGCTAGGTAAACTAAAAGTAGACTTTTTCAGAGAAATTTCGAAAAATGTGCTTCTGGACATTATGGGTCATCCTATTTTATGTGAACTGCTGTATTTTCATTTCTATGAGCTGCACATTTTTTGCTCAACTTTAGGCCTAAAAAGCCTATGTGCTGGCTACATTTGAGATAAAAAAAAGTTTGGTGTGCAAAAGTGACATTAAAATTTGTAGAAAAGGAAAAATTTACACATACAATTTACATTATTAAAAGCAACTGATTGAAGATATATGGGAGATGAAAAGCAATGCTAGGAGCAGCACCGTCGTACTTTGCATACGAGTGGTGATAGAAATGTATTTTCCATATGCGTGGCAATAGAGATGCTAGTTTATTTTCATTTTGGAGGGCTCGTGTGGATTTAATGTATGGTATAATTTAAGTATGCAACACTAATAATAATCACGACAAACTATTTAATACGATATATGTAATAAATTGTTTATTACATGCAATTTTTTAATTGAAGTGTGTATTAGAAGTGACGCAAAATAAAGCCGCATGGAGAGTATGTATCAATAAATGATTTCGTTATGCCGAAAATACAATTTACAAGAAAAAATTAATCTTTTTGGCAAACTACAAAATTATTTAACATTAGTGCACACGAAAACTGTCCGATCAGAATACTTATGGATTACATATTGCTTATAGGTTATTACATATTGCTTGAAGGTCAGTTAATGCTGTTGTTACAACATACAGTAAACCCCCGATCTAACGACATTGGCGATCTAACGACATAATTTCCAGGAACCCTGAAAAATTTATTTTAAAAATTTATCAAAGCTAAGCAAAGTGAAATAGATTGCAGTAAAACGTTATTTAATAATAACTATGCGTACATTAAACAATAACATACTGCTGTTATAGTCTATCTCATGAAAGAATTCCACATTTTGACGGTTCACTTCTGAGAAGAGTGTCTGTAAACAGGATTGTGGAGACAGTGTTTTCCCAGGAAGCCAGGTAGGTTTAAAACTCCAAACAACGGAACAGCCAGACAAATTTATCAGAAGAGAAATATCAAAATATGGAATTCTTTCATGAGACAAGCTGTATCATGAATTAGTAATATGCAGCTGTGAAACAAAAAAAAACTGTTGAAAAATGTTAGAAACTTTGGCTGGAATATAGTTGAAGCGCACGCCAGGCGAGTAGTCCGCCCGCGCCACACCTGCATACGTGAGACGTGATGACTAACGCTGACTTACCTCCTCCTGCTCCCCCTCACTTTTCCGTGCTCCCTCCTGCCTGACCTTCCCTCTCACACTCCTCCACATGGCCTTATCTCAGCTATGCAGTACGATACGTGACATGGCATAGCAATGGTAATTTACTACGTAACTTTTTTTTTTTTGAGGAACCGTGAAAAATTTGTGTCAAGAAATTGAAAATTCAAGGAAAATCGCCTGTGTTGCATTTTCCTTTGTGAGTGCTGTCCTGTAAGAAACACGTCGCTAAACATAGATAACATTCCTCCTGACTGTCCACGCCAGCCAATAAACAATCACCCGTGCCCCCTTCCCCACGAACAAGCCAGATTGTGCTTGTGTGCACGTGCATCGACTGCCGACTGTCGGATAGTCACGTGCAACTTGCATTTTGTCTCACCACAAAGCAGACCCACGTGTTTGTTTTTCCTCTCCCACTTGGCGACTCTCTCTCCCATGTTTGCGTGTCTTGTGATAGCCCAGGGGGATGGGTATTGAAGAGACGACACAGATTTTTTTTTTTTCACCCTCATTACAGCACGGCAAAAAAAAGAGGACCAGCATTGCACTCAGTCCGTAAAAGGAAAAAAATCCAGCGTTATCTCATCCTTTTTTTCTCTAACGGCAGAATTGAGCTTGGCTTGACCTTGACAACTTTCGCTGTATTATTGATCACTCGTCACGTGACTATGAAATAGCTGCGGCGTGAAAACGGCCTATGATGCAAATACGACAGTCCCGTCGCCATGTGCGGCATGTGGGCTGATAATGTTTTGGTTTTATGCTCGCTTGACAGTGGAGCAATAAGAGCGACTGCAGCTAGCGCGCCGAGAGCCATTTCATCTCTATTCGCAATACAGAGCATTAAACTGGTGTGTTGTGCATAGTTTCGTGATTTTACCAATAGGCCTACAACTTTCAGCAAGTAATTCAGTCGTTATTTTATATGTTATAGCACCTTGAAAAGTCCGTTTTTTCGCCCTTTTGAGTGGCTGTAAATTCACGTTCATAATAGGCGTTCGAGTTTTAAAAAAATACAGATTTTTTTAAAAAGGTTTGGTCTTAAATAAGTACTTTTATTAGTATCGCGTGAATGCTTATAATGGCGACATGATAAAACATTTCTTGCTCAATAAAAAAAGTCTCAATGGCTGTACTGAAAGGTTTTTAAATCGTTGCCATGTGCATTCACGTAAATAATACGAGTTCTATTGTGGTCTGAAAGTGCTTCGTGCGAGACAAGCAGGATGAATCACGCGCGCACGAGCTGAAGGAGGCAAGCCAAGGCCAGCGGCCCGGCCACTCCCCTCTCCCATCCTACACAACCAGATCGAGCCTACAGCACTGCCACACACGTCAGGGTGGGGGATTGTGGGGTACAATTTTATTTGGAAGATATCTTTTAATTGTACTAAAATATAACTTCAATGAAAACTTTTTTAAGTCGGTAAGTATTCTACATAAATTTTTAGGAAAAACACACTTAAATTTTTTTTTAATTTGGGAGGGGGGTTAAAATTCATTAACTCGCGAATAACGACATTGGCGATCTAACAACATAATTACCTGGCATCGTGCAATGTCGTTAGATCGAGGGTTTACTTTATATTAATATTATCGATATTGCTTGCAGACTGGTATTTAAATTTAAAAAGGTATAGTATGAGCTTGTAATTTTAACGTTACTAGGTATTTACTAAAAATTTTTGTAAAATTTTTGTAAGAAAAATTATACTTTTCAAAAATACACATAAAAACAAAAAATTATTTGAAATAAAACTCACATGCTAAGTATATATTTTAACGCTTAACACTTTATGTACACGTCTAAGACTATCATTTCAACAATTTAGTATTAAGTATATTGACAAGGTTAGGCCTTACCTCATTAGGTCTAAATATACCAGCTAAAATGAAAGCAACGTGTTTACTACAATACATACGGAAACTGGAAAACTAAATATAGTATATATAATACAGAAGTAGTTTAGAGAATGTTGTTTATAAAATGAATACAATTAGTTTGGCAGAAGTTGCGATGTATGAAAATGACAACACTCGTAACAATATTTTTACCTAGTTACCCATCGACAGTGCTCTTTATATACATATAGAAACATATTTTTAATAAAACTGTCTTATTTTTGCAACGGAAAACAGTACTTTTGCCACCTAGTATTTATTTATAGACTTTAAATTGCTTCGCTACACACGTGTACAATATAGCGTCTGCAGTCAGTATCACCATTCCGAAGGTTCAGAAGTTCACCACCAGTTGTCAGCCACTTTGCTTTGCATTTCGCATAGAACTATATTCAATTTTATTTAATTCTATTCCACAGTTGTATATCAATACCACTTGGTGGTGGCCATTTTGCATACCAACGAAAACGTAAACAAACTACACCACCAAATAAGTTATAACCAGCATAATTATTATAATATGTGAATTATATTTTCTTTTAAAAAAAACAGTCACTCCCTAAACATGAATAAACCATGGCGTTGGTTAGGAAATAAAACATTAAAAATACTGACATACGACATATCAAATCTGCTTGCATAACAGAATGTTGAGTGGTTACACTGTGTAGAATAGGTCACAATTCACAAAAATACATATCAATTACAAAGTCATTAATTTGCTGCGCCACATGGTTTGTGTGTAAAAAATGTAAGTGTATGCAAACAGTGCAGCTCTGCAGACTCCCATACTCTGACTGATTGCGGTTGTACTGTGGCGTGGCAGTAATGTGGAGCATCTAAATCTGGCAACAGCACGTGCTGGCTGCTGGTAGCCTGGTGATTAATACCTCATATGCAGCTGGTCGACCTTATCCATTGTCTGTCAGCACAGCATGTACCAAACCATTTACCGTAGCAGCAACCAGCCTAATCGAAGTGTACAGTGAATGTTTTCTTGGGTGTGGAGATCCTCTCAGTTAGAATCTTTCTGCCAAATTGTATTTTGTTATCCTAAAATTGTAATAAAATATCCACCATAAAAGACTGAAAAAAATTATTAAAATAATTTCTTTTCTTCTAAAATGTGAACCACCACTTTCCTCTGAACCCTCTCTTCAAAGGGTGTCTCAACGGCAGATAGCGCACTGTCCAATTACAATGAGATAGCAGAGCCTCCTCTCCCGAGTACCTCCCTGGGTGAAATCAGTCAGGTTATACTACAATTCTTGCGAAGCAACTTTTTTCAATTAAGTAGATTTATTTACAAGGGAGAAAATACTATGTCCCATAATCACAAACTCATTAGCTCCTATACAGGTTCGCCCTACTAAACATGAAAATTGCAAAACCTTGGGAAACTCCTTTTGCACCTTGAATTTCTATAAGACAATATCTCGTAAAATACTGTTGGGCCTACTTACATGCACGTGCCCCATTACACTAAATAATATTCCGATAAATATTCTGTTCACACAACACTACAAAATCATTGCATACAATTGTGTTCACACTCTCTCCCCTGCCACTGCCTTTTTAATTTATTGCTAATTAAAAAAGAGGGGTGGGGGTGACAGAAGATTTAGAATTTCACAACATTTTTTAAGTCCCACATCAGATCAACCAAAGTCGTAGTAACAAGGTCCTCCTCGTTCAAAAGTGCACTCAAGGAGTTTATATTACAAAAGGCACTTCATAAAAACATTTAACACAATCGCCATTTCCTCTCAAAATATCTTTCACATTTAACCTAGGCATTGAGTAGTTTTTATGACAATTTACGTCACAGGTACCAGAGATGTGGGAATCAAAGCCACTCGTATAGTTGCAGAATGCTGCGACAATTATAAAAAAGTCGTCACCCTACCTTTGCTTCACTCGTACGTCCGACCTGAATTCTCATGATGCAATTTAGTATTCTCTCGGAAACCCAGAAAATCCATACGATGAAAGAAACTCACGCAAATGGCAGAACTCCTGCGCAGATTCAATTCAATGGTTAAAACAGGACACAATCCTTTAAAGTTCTCTCCTGCGGGCCCTGGCCTTGCCTGAATCGCTCTGCTACAACGTCACATGACAAGTCACACAGCCACACACAGCCTTGATCCTCCACTACTCCTGCCCCCTCCTCCCCGCTTGCCCTACTTTTTGGAGAGGAGAGGAGGAGGGGAAAGGAAGGGGTAAGAAATCTTCTGACTCGGGATCGAAAGGAATGAGCTACTCTGAAACTAAACTAAGAAAACCCCATTAAAACTTAAGTAAAAAATAAATACCAAACATATCAAAACAAATATTTAAACAACCTGAACATAAAAATAGACCATGTGTGGCTCAAATGTTTTAAAAAAATTGGTGTGCAGGTTATAACTGTGGGCAACTTATAATTGTGTGGACATACGGTATCAAGCTCAACAGTACCTTGTGAGTAACTTGTATCTTCAATTTTAAAATGTAAATAATTGCTTAGTTTTCTTTGTAAGTCCTTATCAAAATAGTTTTTAGATGAAGCTGCTGTTTATAAGTGTTGGTCAGGGTGCCCAGATTATGAAGATTATGACGTACGCAGAAATTGTTTTTATTTTATTTATTGTACAAATATACTAGCGACGACAAAACATTTCAGGCTCTGTTAAAAACATGCATACTACTGCTCTCAAAAATGATTTTATGCTACGATTTGCAAACAACAATTGGATAGTGTAAGTAAGTGTGTACCAGAGTCAAAACTAAACTCATGTGTATACTGTATCAGTATGCATTATCAAGACTTTCCCTTTTATTGTCATCATATACTTTGAAAGTACTTTTGTGTCGGGGTTCGAAAAGTGGCTACTATTGAGACATGTCAGTTTTACAGAAGTATCGTTACCGGAAGTCGTACTGTGTGTATATGAATATATTTTGGAAATAGGGGTTAACTAAAAAGAATACGTACTATAATTGAAAGGGAGAGACCGCTAAGCTATCAGTATGTACAAAAGACAGAAGCACAAGGACTTAACGTGTTGGTACTTGACAGATACACACAATAACATAAAGGACAACACATAATCGCGGAAGCGCATTTCGCAATGTTACGCTGCTCTGAGCAGCGAAACATTGCTATACCCGCTTATGTGTGTCTGTCAAGTACCAACACGTAAGTACTTGTGCTTCTGTCTTTTGTACGTACTAAAAATAATACTATAGTTTAAACTGATTCCATTGTACAATATTTCACAATTCAGTGATGTTCACATTTTGACACGAATCAACATTTTTATACCATTTGTATTTTGCAGCACCTGATGAATGCTGCTGCCTTCAAAGCCCGCACCATCTCAAGAAGCAAGAACCGTGACAAGCGCTCAGCTGTCATGTCTGTATAACGGGTAATGTCTTCAGAGCTTCCCTCAAGGTATGGATGGGAGCAGTTTGTATTATCTTACGATAATGTTTGTGTGCTTTCAGTTGCTTTGCATGTACATATATTTATACACACAGAGTAGAATACTGTTATAACATTTCTGAAGGGACTCAAAAATGTGTACAGTAGAGTCTAGTTATAGCGAAATGTCACGGTTGTGGGTTCGAACTTTGCTATAGCCGTGTCTTCGCTATAGTCTAATTTGGCTGATTCTGACCCCTAAACAAAAATTGCATTAAAACTGTCTTTAAGGTTATTTAATTACAAAGTAGTACGTTATTTTGTGGAATTATAGGTTTATTTTAACAGTTAAGTATGTGCTGGATACAATGATACGCAAGTGTGGGTGCAACTATTCGGTAAGTCAAAATGGGCCAAAATCTCTGCCGCGTCATGTAAGAATGGCTATCAATCGCTGGATCGCCTCAATGGTGTCTCACGCGTGCGACAAGTGTGCACGTGCCGGCTCTCAACATGATTACACTGCCGGCTGCTGCAGACCAATGTACATAATCAGTTTGACGAGTGTAGCAATTGATTTATTTATTTGTTTTATCATGCATGCTCTGAGGATAATTCTATTTTTAGAACAATGCGTGCTTGATTTTGGGGAGGGCAGCAAGCTGTCCGGGCAGAAGCATGAATCACGTGACAGTGCAAAGGGCTCGGAGGGGGGAGAGATGGTGGCACGAGGGTTGCATCCGGCTAGCAAATACCTACTCACTTCACAAGGTCAAGTACATGGCCGCAAGCCTGCTTCACATGGTCACGAATCTCGCTGCAAGCCTGCTTCACACAACTCACCATACATGTTTCTATTCATAAAATTCACATTTTTCATGGAATTTTTTTGCAATTTTTTGACGGTTCCTCAAAAATACTTTGCTATGACTGGATTCTACTGTACAGTAAAACCTCTCTATAAAGACCCCTCGTGGTTCCCTAGAATAGGGTCTTTATATGGAGTGGACTTTATAAAGAGGTTTAATTGTACAGTAAAACCCCTATTTTAAAATCCCACAGTTCTAGAGAAAAGGGTTGTTATAGAGAGGTGGTTGTTGTGGGTTGTGCGGTATGCGTGGGTTGTGCGGTGTATGCGTGGGTTGTGCAGTGTGTGTGTGGGTTGTGCGGTGTGTGCGTGTGTTGTGCGGTGTGTGCGTGGGTTGTGCAGTGTATGCGTGGGTTGTGCAGTGTCTGCGTGGGTTGTGCGGTGCGTGCGTGGGTTGTGCGGTGTGTGCGTGTGTTGTGCAGTGTCTGCGTGGGTTGTGCAGTGTCTGCGTGGGTTGTGCAGTGTCTGCGTGGGTTGTGCAGTGTCTGCGTGGGTTGTGCGGTGCATGCGTGGGTTGTGCGGTGCATGCGTGGGTTGTGCGGTGTGTGCGTGGGTTGTGCGGTGTGTACTTGGGTTGTGCAGTGTGCGTGGGTTGTGCAGTGTGCGTGGGTTGTGAGGTGTGCGTGGATTGTGCGGTGCGCGTGGGTTGTGCGGTTTGTATGTGCATTCTTTGTGTGTGTTGTGTGGCACGTAGGGCTCTGAAGCTTTGGAAAAAAAAGGTGAAAAATTACTGAAAATTGAAGAAAAAATTGCAATAAAAATGATTATACAGTTTCTGAATTACAAATCTGTATGGTATATGCATTTACATTTGGGCCTATCTGCTGATACACACAGTACCCTACTACGAAAATGAAATAACCAGTAAATGTAACTTAAAACTTGGTACAGAAAAATAAACAATATGAACACGAATTAACCAAAAATAGTTATACAGCACTCTGCACCTGAAGTCACAACTTCTAAGAGTGAGTCTTGACAAGTGTTGCCAATGCCAACCTAGTAGGAAGGATGACTCCAACAGTCCTCCTCCTCTCAGTCTCCTCATCACTGCTTCTTGCCCACGACTTTCCTTTCGTGTCAACTATCTGCTTGGGAGAAATAAAAAAAAATATTTGCAGGGAAGTAGTGATTTTTTTCCCTTAGAAATGATATAATTGACATGTGAAATTGAACACTGATTGCTGTTTGCTAGGTGTTCAGTTATGACTTATGATGGAGTGTGTGTGTATTCCTAATTACTAGTAAACAAGTTACTAAAATTACAGTAATGTGATGCTTGTGTAGTTCCCCTTACCTTAAAACGGTAAACATCTCTTGTTTGCCTTCTTTCCACATTCCTACAACTTGCTAGTAAGTAAACGTTCAGAATGAATCAGGCAGGCAAATTCTCCTCTTTTCTCATGTTATTGACCTTATATAAGTTACTATATATTATTTAGCTACCACAGGTTTAGTATTCTATTTAACAGCGATGTTAAAGAATTGTTTCCAATTTTTTTTAGAAAATTTAAAAAAAAAAAAAAAGCCTTATTTTTTCCTGGTTTTTTTTTTTCCTTTCACCAATTTTTCTGGAAATTTTAGAACCCTAGTGGTGTGTGCATTCTGTGAGTGTGGTGTGGGTGTGGTGTGGGTGTAATGTGTGTAGTGGCGGATACAAAAATTGGGGGGGGGGGGGGAATCAGGGAAAATTCCCCCCCCCCTTCCCCATCCCAAGAGCATAACCTTGTTTTAGAAATGTTATACTTTTTGTACAAACTGTTGAAAATGCAGTAGGTGTTATAAACTTTGCAATATATTCTAAGAAACTGACTGTAAACTCTTTGAAAATCTTCCAATTTGTGTCTGTTGTGCTAAAGATTAAAGTTCAAAATCTTCTCAAAGTGCACCATTTTGCATCTTAAAATCAAAATTTTTCCGGGGAGGAAACCCCCCCCCCCTTTAAATCAGCCAACCGGTGCTAGCAAAAATAAATCCCCCCCCCACTCCCCTCCCACTAATTCAATTTTGGATCTGCCCTTGGATGTGTGTGTTGTGGGTGTGATGTGTGTGTTGTTGATGTGATGTGTGTGTGTTTCTGTATATACACATACATGTACACACTATATTTTTGTGTTTATAGGCCACATATATTTTGTACAAAAATTGCTCATAAAAACTTAGGATGCGGCCTACACATGTAACTTATTTATTTCAAATAAATGCCCAACACTGGGAAATCACATTTACGAAATAAATATCAGTTGTATATGTGGTGTTGTTTACCATATCTACATGCATGCAAACACTCCCACTTTCGTGTACTACAAATCTGGAATTTAGTAGTACACGTGGTAATAGGAATTACATAATAAACTAAACAAAGTGAAAAATGATAGCCACTACAGTAACCACATTACGTACAGTGTAAGAATATTGTCTCCCATCAGTCGTTACCGTGTGCATGTAAACATACCTGGGCATGCACAGCAAAACTCCCGGAAAAAACCTACATTGGATTCTCAAAAATTTGTTTCCTTAATATACAATTTACCATATTACCATCTCATTTACTTGGGCCTCATCAAAATATCTATCTAACATTGTTATTCCTATTTACATTCCACTATTGCCATTTCTTTATTTATCTTCAATCGTTCATTGAAATAGCAGGTACATTCAGCAAAGATTGCACACATCAGTAGTTTTTCAACAGTTTGTGAACATGCAACAGTGGCAGATAATGGGGCTCTTGTACAGTTGAGAGTATTACTACTTTTATCTTGCAATATTTTTCTCACGTGTTCCATTGTAGTCGTTAATTGGCTACAATGAGATAGCGTAAATTTTTTTGTTACGTATTTACTGCTTTATTGGTTGGTGGTAATGAAAACTTATCAAACTTCTGTGACTTTGTATCAAATGTTCTATGATATTGTAATGCCTGCAACATAATTTTAAGTAGGCAGTATTATAGCGACTGCGATTATTGTATCATAAGAAAGCATCAGTTGCTGATCTCACTATTTCAGAAATTTCATTGGTTTGTATTGTTTGAGGAATTCTATTCATAAATTGATTAAATTGTTTTTAAATACTTTTTAAGCTGCTGGTTTACAACAAAATTGCATTTAGAGGTTGTCTCATTGACGCACCCTGCAAGGTGCTTAGAGATATTTTACACTCGGCCCCGTAATATTAGTAATATGTAGAGACCTGAAAAAATAGGTGTTATTATTTTTGAAAATAGGTGTTATTTTTCTCAAAAATAGGTGTTATTTTCATAGAAAATAGGTGTTATTTTTAATGTTACTCACCAGTTTTTGTTGGCTCAAAATGAAATTTTTAGTACGATAAAAAATATTTACAATACTCCAAATACTGTTAAAGACAATAAATCAAAATGG
>PNEQ01005008.1:0-36505 GCA_003012365.1 Medauroidea extradentata | reverse complement strand
CACTCTTGATGAGACGCTGAAGGAACACATTCACCGCAAACACACCAGTCCATGCTGTCTCGCCGGTCTGTATTCTCGCTGTTCCCTTCTCGATTATTTATTACTTCACCTCGCCTGGGTTCGAACTGATACGGCCTTACCCCAGCCATAGCTTGCACAATAACAGACCAATAACGTGGGTACCTTAGCTAGTTAACCGTGCTACTGAGCAAAGCGAAACGACTAGTGAAATGCCTAGCGCAGTCTAGCAGACCGGCTGACGCCACGCCAGCTGCGTGATTGGGAAAAGTGACGTCATCACTGAGACCCACGGGAATTTCAATTGCAGATTACGAGCGTTCTATCCATCGTACACGCCTGCGGTTTTGACTGAGATTATTTGTTTTGCCTCAGCTATGTAGATTTACTCTTATCTGAAAACACATTTTTTAAGTTCACAGGGCCTTTAAGAAAGTACGCTGTTCTGGGACTCATTCTGGTGGAGCAACGAATCACTGTCTCAGAATTGTACTCATTCTGGTGGAGCAACGAATCACTGTCTCAGAATTGTACTCATTCTGGTGGAGCAACGAATCACTGTCTCAGAATTGTACTCATTCTGGTGGAGCAACGAATCACTGTCTCAGAATTGTACTCATTCTGGTGGAGCAACGAATCACTGTCTCAGAATTGTACTCATTCTGGTGGAGCAACAAGTCACTGTCTTAGAATTGTTTTTTAGTGCAGCCAGTGCTTAGATGAATGCTCCACAGACCGTCCGAGTAGGACAAAGGATCTAGATGTACACTGGCTTGGCACCACTCGGCATAGTCTGCGTGCCATAAGCTCGGCACATCTAGCGGGCTGGTAACTAATACCTACTTGTGTTGCATATTTATTACTTATATTCTACAATTTGGTATTATAGGGCTTGATATTTATATTTCTATTATAATAAAACCTTCCAGCAACCTTAATTTATGACAAGACCAACTTCACAGGCCCTATTTATCTAAATACCTTGATTTTGGTGTGTGATCCGCACCCCGAGTGTATCAATTTCATTTCCGAGGAAAAATATGCAGGTGGTACATAGTTATGTGTGAAGACAACATTTTTTATGACTATAATCTAATTTATAATTTGTTTGTTTATTTACTACCCAATCTGATGCAACCATACCTTCTAGCAGTTAAAGTTCATGGGAAAATGTCAGTTTTAGTTGCTATAACTTTAGCCTACTTTACAAAGAAAAAAGTAGGCTCATGAGATCACCTCTCTGTGTATGTGCGTGTTTTGCGTGTGTGTGTGTTTGTATTTGTGCATCTCCACATATAAACTTTTGAACCAGTGGACCAAATGTCATCAAACTTTGTACACAAATAGTACTTCGGACTTGACGTTTATATTATTTCATTTACGTCCTGCTCATATTTTCAAAATGGTGGCCATTTTAACATTTTTCATTTGAGCTAGATATTGAACGAACTCAACTTTAGAATTTCATCAAACTTGGTACACATATATTGCATAAAAAGCTGACATGAATATTGTGTATTTAGTTCGTCCCGTGTTCATATTTTTGAAATGGTAGCTATCTTTATATTTTTAGCATGATTAGACATATCTTAAGATTTTTTTTTTAATTTAATTTATCAAACTTAGTACACATAGTACATACATAGCTGACACTACTTTTGCATATCTCATTGATCCTTTTGTAATATTTTGAAAATGTCAACTAATTTTTATCTTTATGATTGAAAGACATCTCAGGAAATTTTTTCCTATATTTTATTAAACTGGGTACGTGTATAATACGTAGTAAGATAATTTATCTTATAGTATATTTTGTGTATCATACGTCTGCAACAATAATATTACATAATATTCCTATTCCCAGATTACGGAAACTTAACTATTAGGGTTAATTTGCACCCAGTTTGAGGAAAGTAGGCTTATCAGTTATGCTGGTACAGTAACTTCTTGTTTTATTTAATCGTAACAGTCATGAGTATACTCTTGTTAGATTTTAGTATTAGCATGCTTGTAAGATCGCTTCATTATTACTACTACTACTACTGGCTTGGTGCTTGCAAAAGAATGTTGGTTTAAATTTGAATGTTAGATTGCTTCCCTAGCATTTTCTACAAACTTGGTGATTTAAGAGAAAGCGTTGGACTTGATCATCTTCAGAGTGCGATAATTAAATGCTAGTTTTGCAGTTTCCGTATCTCCTACAGAGGGACGTAACCATGAATAGTGACTGTGAAGTTATTACCAACTGTCGATTTTCAAATCTTAATTATTTGGAAAGGATGTGGCACGCAACTTGTTCTGGAAAAGAGCAACTTGCGAGCTGCTTGGTGATTGAGTCATTCATTTTGAACGAGTTGTTCACAAACAAGATAACACTAGTAAGATGTGAACAAAATTGTGTCATGAGATGAAGTTTGTAATTCATAATTGCAGTTTGAAATGTATTTTCAAAGGTTAACAATAAAAATTTAATTTTCTCAAAGGTTAAAAGAACACAGCAGTTTTAATTTACGCACAAATGGTACTAATCTACTTGAATACTTGTATCATTTTTAACTGCAAAACTTCCTAGGCCCTATACTGTACTGGTTAAGTTAGGGTAGAGCAGCCATTTGAAATGCAGTTTCATGAAACTTTTTAACAAAAAAGTGGCAAGGTAATTATGAAGTAATTTAGTACATAATTTTGTATTTTAAAAATAAATGATTTTCAATTCTTGTTACTTTCAAAGCCTTTTACTAATTTTACCATATATTTATTGGATTTGTACCACTTTTCAACGTGTTAGGTGAAAAGTGTGTTAAAATAAAATTTCTACTTCTCAGAGTAATCTATAGGAAGTGTGCTTGACCGTTTTAGAAAAAATTAATTTTTTGTGTGTGACATCCTTCATGTCTTCATAGTTTAAAACCAGGTAATATTTACATATTTTTATTACCTGTAGTATATCAATGGTTGCCATTTTCATATAGTAAAACTTTCAAAGTAGCAGTAACACTCTTGATGAGATGCTGAAGGAACACGTTCAACACAAATACACTAGTTCGTATTGCGTTGCTGGTCTATTTTGTTGCTATTTTCTTCTAAATGGTTCACAACATTGCCTCTCCTTGGTTGAAACTGATATGGCCTTACCCTGGCCATTACATGTGTAACGACTAACAACACATGTTGGTAACTTACCAACCCGCACTGAACACAGGAGTAAGGACTGTTGAGAGTTATGCAGAGCGCACAGCTGGTTGGCTGGCTGGGCGAGTGCCGCATGGGTGGGCAAAGTTACGTCTTCATCTATAGCCGCTGGATTTTTTTCAACTCCGTACTGCGTGCGTTTTATTCCTCATACGAACCAGCTTTTTCACTGCAACCATTTTTTTGATATCAGTTGTAAATTAACAGGGCCTTTAATTACACACATTCATAGTACAGAAGTATAGCAACTGCTTACTAAATTGTTACAATCAAGTGATTTTTACTTAATGGAATCAGGCTGAGTGGTTGTTCAGCACAACATACGTGTCACCGTAAAGGATATTGGAGTTGATGTGTGAACATCCAGTGTGTGTTGTTAGTTCTGTCGTGGATTATTATTATTATATTTTATTATTTATTATAAATTATGTGCTATGCCCCGCTGAATGACAAAATGTTACAAGGACATTATTCTTCACTGGGGTCTTAAACATTTGCACACTTAAATGTACTTTTTTGCTCACGTGGAATCCTTCAAAATATTCCAAAATATCCCAAATTTGAATTGACAGAACATCTGATAGTGCTTTCATTAGCAGGGACATACCTGTGAAATCATCTTATGCCTTTATTTTGCTTGCATTTTTCAAATCTGTCATATCATCTTCACTTGTGACATATATGTAACAAATGCCGGTTATGATGTTGCTGCAACACAAACATTTCTAAGTTCCACTCACATTCTACATTCTAGTCCAAAATCTCTCTTGTGATTACAAATGTGGAACAATTTTTCTTTCTTGTACCAGTTAAAAGTGCCATCAAAAAGATACACAATTTTCTTTACATGGGTAAGAGTTACTTGGTTTTATTCAAAAGATAACTTTGAAATGTGTCCACTGCAAGAGTATTGTGTTCCAAATTGTTGCTGACTAAGCAAACAGTTCAATGCTTAACTTTTATGTTTTTCTTAAAGTCGGATACAAAAGTGTGTAAAGTGGCTTGTGATTTTGCCAATTGAACAGACTGAACACAAGGCACTCACAATTAGTCAGTCACATTCCTATCTTTCAGGAAGTGTGACTGAGATTTACTGTTGTAAGTAGAGAACTATGTACTTTATACTGAAACTTCTTTAAAATGAACACTTTTTTATTACTTGTATTTCTCTATATTTAATGGGGTATTTTAATTTACACTTTGAAGTGAGAAATTCTTTATTCTGAAGTTATTTATAACAAAACTTCACTGTACTATTAAGTTAAATAAAGTTCTTTCAGATCACATCACTGAAATGAGAGGAAACATTTATGTAAATAGTTAATATGCATATAGTTAGCATGCATATCAGACTTATTTTTACTACTATAAAAGTAAATAATTTCATTAGTATGGTCATTACTTTTTTCGTTGTGAGAAAATCAGTGATGATGTAGAAAAGTTTATTTTAGAATAATAAAAAAACCACATCTATCCTCAAAAATTAGGGAGCAATTGTGAAACAAAATGCACACACACATTCATTTTGTAGCATTTTTCAGGCTACAGTTTTCATACTTACAGTTTAGTACCAAAAGTCCAAATTTTTATTAAAGTTGACTATCATACAATATTTCATTCTGGTATAATCTTAGATTTTTAGCAGTTTGCCTACCAGAGATGTTTTGGTCTAAACTTATGAAAACCAGAAAAAATGTGGTACACTCAAGGAAACATTTCTCAGATTTCATTCTTGGGCTGCAACGACTACTAGTATGGAGGATTTACACAAACAAATTTCAACTGTGAACCTTTCTGTCACATCTCTGAATTCCTAATTGTTAACTGAATATTTTGTCAGTATTTATGCCCACTCGTAACCGTAACAAAATTGAAACACAATTCTTACCATACAAACAAATCTCCTGCAGAACACGCTTATTAAAGTGCTTTTTGATTCTGAGCTCAAGGTCCTACCAATGAAAATATATGAATTTTTCAGCAAATGTTTGCAAACGCCAGAAATGCTGCATGCTGTTAAATAAAAATAACAACCATTGATAAACTACGCATGATAAAAATACATAAATGATAACTGGTTTTGAACTACGAAGACCTGAAGGATATGACACAAAAAATTAAATTTTTATGAAATGGTCAAGCAATAAAGAAAAGAAAATTGGTATATTTGAGATGGATTAACCCAAAAGAATTTTTTAATTTGGAAATTGTTTGGGACCTGTGACCTGTTAATAATTACAACATAACAATGCTTAAGTTTTGAAGTGTTTGTCGGTAATGGATAGTGTATAGACTCAGCACATTATTTTAATGTGTCTTAATCTCCTCGAAACATTAGGTTTCTGGATTCTATGCGAAGTCGGTGTGGGATAGTGGAAAAACTGAAGAATCCTAGCATAAATCTTGTGGGCAGACTCCACGTTACTGGTGGTCAACAGTGGTTTGCAAACTGCTAAGTGTGGGTGATGTGCTGCTTTGACCAGACATCACAGCAAGGGTTGTTCATCTGTTTGCAGGTTTCCCTCACGGTAAGAAACAGACATTACATGACCTGATTCAAGAATGGAGACGAACAATCCCGGATCTCATCGTGTACATAGCAGCTGTTGTATCATACTTGAAGTATTTCTTCCTGGGACGTTGATGCTAACTCTTCAAGCGCTGTCATCATGTTAGTTCAAAAGAAATACAGTATTCAATATCTTATTTTTGAAGCCATCATACTAAATTTTTAAGTGTTAAATTTTGACACTGTTTGTCATTGGTATGTTTTACTGAGCTTGTTTTCAATTTAAATTATAACTTTTATGGGTCTTTTTGTAGTTTCTTCCGTATCTAAATAAGTGACCTTAATGTTTTTTAACCTCTTGAAATTGGCAAATTTTTCAGATTTTCCAAATGACCAGTAAACATGCAACATTTTGATGTAAGATTTTTAAGAAAAATTAACACATTTGTCTCGTCTGAATCTAGTCTGTAATAGTCGTGTCTGACTCTAATTTTTTGAAAAAGTGTAAAATAATATAATATTTAGTAGCTTCTTTTCTATCCCTCGGTATTTTGTATTGTCGAGCTGTGTTTTATCTGGGTGTTAACTGTGAAAGCGACATTAGATAGTAGATGACTTTTAAGATGACTACTCCGTAAAGTAGACCTAACCAATTACAGAATCGCTGTTGTATTTGTGCTTGCATTTCTTTATGCGTAGTTTTACAGTATCATGGTTAGAACAATAGCTTCTTGGTACTTGACTCTTACCAAGCCGTTTAGATTTTATTTTGTAATGTAAATTAAGCTATAAAATGTGTATTTTAATGTATAAAATCTTAAATGTACATATTTGTTATGGTATGTTTTGCATGTTGCTTATCAAATGTGTGAAAAATAAGATTGATTGTTAAAGTACCCATTAGTATATATACTGTACTATGTAATTAGATATATTTTTGTCCTATTATAATTAAGGTGATTTCCTTTAGTACCCTACTTTTCTGAATTGTAAATTTTAGGTTGAAATGATAGTTGCATCTAACACATTTACTCTTGGGCCTGTGTGTTTGAAAATTTTTTTCCTGCAGTACCAGTTAAGGCTGTAAGTGATGTGTTCATGTATTACTCTGCCAGATGATGGCAAAATTGTATGTTATACTGTAGAGTACAGATTCCTATAGTTTTGGTATGACATACTGCATGCATTCAATATTATTGTTTCTGCTGGCAGAAATAACTCCATGCTTGCAGGAGATATACCTTCTATCTTCTACTGACTACACTGCAGATGTCTCAAGCATTTCATATTTAAGCATTTTTACTACTCGCATAACCGGCATTTGTGTGCAACTGCCTCGAAAGCATGCCTTGACTTTCCATCAGTGAGTTGTACATGTTGCTTAAATATTATTTGCGTAACTTGTGCATTTGTTAAAAGCCAGGTTTCATCTTGAAGGGGTAAAGAGCTTGTATTCATATAATGGTTTACAAATTTATTTTTAATATTTTCCATACTGACTTATAGTCGAATGGAATAAGCAGCCTGTTAAGTTGGTGATGCTGAACTTAGTTTTTATTTTATTTCACTGTCTTGTTTTTGCGGCAGACGAAGCTACGGTAACGCATGAGCTGCTTTTGGTTTCCAACAATTGGCATGTGCATAATTTACTTTACTTTAAAAAGTTTGTGACATGTTGGCTCCTATGGCTAGCAGTGAAAGCTTTGTTTTGTGATAAATGTAAAACCCCAGATATTTGAAAGGGCTGTGCATAAAAATTGACACAGATATTAATTAAAATAATGTATGCTGTTGTTTGGGAGTGAATACAGAACTGCAAAAACAAGGGTAATTTTAGATAACTTAACTAACAAATATTTTGCCTCTTTATTGGCAGAATACAAGTACAAAATTATAACTGTTGGTGAAGAGAAACTATTTGATAGTTACATGATTCTTCTGAATTATTTTCACACCAGATGCAACCACGCAAAGTCATAATTTTGTGCACATTTTAACCCCGTCAGTGTCAGGTTTTCTTTACAGTGTTTGCAAAAAATATTCAAGGTTTGTAGCGCATATCAAAAAAATTAAAAATAAATAACTTAAATTTTAAAAAAATTTCCTCATTTTTTTATTTTTAGATTATATTTTACACTGGCTTAAAAACTTAAAATGTTATGAACACAGTTTTACTGGTACTAAGTTGAGAGGAGTGATGATAGCAAGGTAGCTCTTGCACATTGCAACATTTTGGTGGTATTCCGGAGTAATGATAACTTACTACGAGTTTGTTTCACTGTTTCAGATCTGGTCAAGAATAGGTAACACAATTTGTTTTAAAAAGTAAATGGAAGTTGGCATGCATCCAAAAAGTGAACATAGTTTGAATGTGTTTAAGCAAACCTGTCTCTTACAGACTGGTGATCAAACATCTGTTGCACAAGTCAGGAAAATAATATAACAGATTAATTTTTCTATTAAAAATCAATTTTTCATCCCAATAATAGTTACATTTCTTGCGAGTGGCTGTGAGTGCTGCAGCCTGCAGTGCTGCCCTCTCGTGATGAATTAAGGTCATGAATGTCCCAAAATAATCTCTAATTGTAAGAATATTTTGGTAACTAAGATTCTCTCCAGGTTTTTTTTTCTTGTCGAGTAATTTTTCAGATGTGCATGCTTGCGCTTCATGTAATCCTCGTGGTCATCTTCATAAAGACAACTTAAATTAAGTTTATATCGATTATTCAGCTAAAAAAATGCAAGTGTAGTAGTGCGGATTAAGTACCATGGCACTCGGCACCATTGATAGTTTAATAAAGCAAACGGAACAGACCTGCTATGCTCTATCGGCAATTGACCGAGACATAATGGGAAATGTCGGCTATGTTTTGCTTGTTCCTTACGATTAGTTTATCACGCCATCCAGTACAAAACAGGTTTGCTCATGTCTAAAACTATGTTATGAATTTTTGATTAAAACTATTTTGCAGCATTTGGTTAGAATTGTGGGCACAGTTGTGAATTTGGATTCTGTCAACTAAATCTTTTAAAATAAATTTACTGTCTGTGTTTTGTAAAATATGTTAGTGGACACTAATAAACAACAGCCAGTTTTCAAAAATGAAATATAAAGTTCTCTTTGCGTAGCGACGTGTGATGATTTATGTATTCCAGTGAAAAAAGAACATTCAGAAGTAAGTGTTGGCACTGCAGAAGCCATGCATTTATGTTCGTCTGTAAGACTTGCTCATTACTGCCACAGCACACCAAAAAATTAGGCAGTTCAAATCAGTTATGTTCAATGATTGACATTTCAAATTAGCATATGTTTGTTAAGCGTGAATTTACTGTATCTACATGTTAGAAAAACTGAAACCAGTAAAGTCGTTCATTATTTTCAAAGTTTCTAACTATGAAATCTAATTAATTGTGTCCATATTGCAGACAGTTTACAGTGTAACCCTTTTTTTCACACTATTCACTGTACCTACTAAACACTTAACATAAACTGCAGAAAAGTGTAAAAAGAAGGAATGCTATACGTGCTATGTAAGGTTTGCAAGGGACCAGGAAAAATAGGTATAAATAAGGAAAAGTGCCAGATCTGGGAATGTAAAAAAGACGTTCTATTGTACTTTTAACAAAATTTAAAATGAAGATTCTAATGTCATTTCCAAATAAGTCAGTGTAATTAGTTTTGTATACATGGTACGGATGCAAGTATTTTCTCTTCCCAGCATGTTTTTATAGCTTAATACCAATGGTTGGGCATTCAAGTTCATAGGTTTTCATTTTTGTTTGTGATGTTTGGCAGATGACTAAATATTATTAGAAATGGCTATAATTCTACTACTATGACTAGGTTTGTGGCCCAGCACCAGCAGAACATGTAATGAAGAAGTCAAAAGAAAAACATTTTTGCAATCCAGTAGACGACACCCTGGTATATTTATTTAGATTAAAATTTACTTTAGGGGTTTGAAAGTGTGCAAATTGCATTACTTTTATTTATTTATTTATATATGTATATTTTTTTTAGTTTCGTGTTATCTTTGTTGGTTGCTTGCTTGATATTAATGAAAATTTTCAGGAATTTGTTAAACTGTTCTTACGTGTCCGCTTACTGTTTTACAACTTTATGCCAAAGGGCATCATTGAAGGTTTTTTTACCCTACATGTGAATTTTAATGTTTCAACAAGTGTGCTGTAAGACAAAATTTTAATGGAGTACTCTTGTCAACATTTCCAACTTCAGCTTGATGGTAATTGTTTGGATATCAATGGCCTCGCTGTTAGTCTTGTGTCTAATTATTTAAAAAGAAAATTTGGTGCTATTTTGTTTTATGGGTGATTTGCAGTGGCTGGAATAAAAAATTAATAGGTGGAGTAAGGACATTGATTTATTTTTTGGCAGCTTTGGAGGGTGCCAACCTATTTTTCCCACGGTTTTGACAGACTGTCTTTTTTATCTCTTAGGTGGGGTTCTACGAGGAGTTCAAATATGAATTACAGTGAAACACCTCTTAATACAATATAAACCTGAAGGGCCCAAGCTTTTATTGTGAGTAAAAGTCATGTGTCTGTTGTGAGGAGGTTGCAAAAACTCATTATAAACTTGCTTTTTTTTATACATTAGAATTCCGTAACAGCGAAAACTTTGCTCTACAAGGTTTTTTTGAGACGTCAACATAAAATTGCAAACATTTTTAGTGCAAAATTATGATTTTATCATAAGAAACACATATGGCAGCATCACGTGAAGCGGGCTTGCAGCCTGTGGGAAGTGTATCTGTCTGAAGTAGCTACATCATCCTCAGCTGGTCCCTTCCTCTCTTCCACACACCAGTTAAACCTCCGACACATTCTTCCGGCTTGTAAACTTACCCTCTTACCCATCCCATGCAGTCATGTTTCTCTCAGTATAAAATATCGCTGCTTTAGATGCAGCCAGGTTCAGGCTGTCCTTGTGCTTTCAACTTCAATTTGTGTCTTATTAATAATGGTTTTAGGTTATGAACTGGGAGGTTGGAACACAAAATGTGGTGGCAGTCATGAAGACGTAGGGAAAGCTCTTGCTTGCTTGGTTTGTTTGTAAACAGTCGTTGCAGCGGGCAGGGGCAGGTTGAATGGGATTCACTCCTCTCTCCACATTCTAATCACATTGTCGGCTGTGAAATTAGCAGACTAGTGAGGGATGAAATTTAAACTTGTAAAGACGGAGGGCAGTCAGACTAGGTAACATCATTAAGAGGATATTGCCAGTTAGCTTGTGCAGGCTACAACTAGTTGCATCTGACGGCAGATCTGGACTCTGGGGTGAGTCACCAACCCTCACGCATGCGCGCATGAACACACACACACAGAGACACACACACACACACCTCACACCTCACACATCCAGTGCTGTGCACAAGAAACAGTAGAGAAATACTGAACCACACGGCAGACTTTCTTATATTTTTAACACAGCCAGGTGCTGAGCTGTAGGAGCGAAGAGCATGACAAAGAAAATATATGTGCTGTCAGCAGACCCATTAGCTGGGCGAGTATGCAGTGTCGTGAAGTAAACAACTGTGGTTAAAAGTGGTATACGTAACACTGTGCGGACTAGTTAGCAATGTCATTTTTAACTAACCTATTAAGGAGTCTATACATTATCTGTACTTGGCAATGTTTAAAAAACAGAAATATGAACCACAGCATAGAGCAAAGTCTGAGATTGTAAATTTCATGGCGTGTTTGGGAAAGGGGGGATATTATTTCCCCAATTTTATCATAAAATAATGGAACTCAGTACATGGTTGCTAATGGTATAGTTGTCACATGAAAATTTTGACATCCGCTTAGTAATGTTAGCTTCACTAATGTTTCTGCCAACTTTCTGTTTTAATTGTGTGTTGTTTGAAAATTTCTTAGTGTATCTCGATTCTCAGTGCTTTCACTGTAGTCTAATGTACATTATAATTTTTATTAACTTAAGTATTTTTCACTGTTTTTATTAACTTTTGCTGGTTGAATAAGCCTCACACCAATCATTTTCAATATTAATTTTACAGAAAATCGGGTTATTTCAGCAAATAGGTACTTGTAATGTGTGCAACATTTAGTAAATTAATAGTGTGTCAAGTGCAACACAGTCATATTTTAGGTAAATAATTCCATCACTGTTTTTATACCACTAATTCTCTTCAGTTCCAGTAACTAGCGGTTATTATTAGTTTTGATGTGACTGCGCGAGGCAGCGGCTGTCTACTTGGCCAGTGTACCGTGAGACGCTTCGGTGGGCGAGTGATTTAATATATTTTCTGTTAAATGTGATTCAACACAATTTTAATGAAATTTTGGGGGTCAAAATCAACCCATTTTAGATAATTGAGGACTGAACCCGGAACCAAAACATCTTACAACACTACTCTACTGTACGTACTTCCTTCTACCGTAATGGAACTGATAATACATACCTACGTTATGCTCATAGAAAATGTGTCCTTGAGCATTTTGATTTATATTTACTTCAATCTGTGGGACTTAGCCTTTTAAAGCAAAAAAAATCATAATTTCCGGTTGATGTTTCTTGAAAACAGTTACCGCAGCTGCGAGTACCAGCTGAATAGAAGTTTATTAAAGAAGGTTTGTGTTGCATCTTTTCCTTGCTATCTTCATCAATTAATCTTGCATCAAACCAAACTACTTCTCTGAAGGTATAGTATGATGGTCACAAAATTAATGACCCCCTCACCCCTGTTCCTCTGATTTATTGCAGCCATGGCAAAAACCTATAAAAAGAGGACCTTTTTTTCTGCTATTATAAAATATTCACATTATAATTTAATAAAAGATATGCTCCATAGTTTGAGGAACTACCTGCCAACTATACAAATATACGTGATTAAATGTTTGGTTTTAAATACTAGCACAAAGTTGTAAAAAAGTTTTCAGAAAAAAACTGTCCTCTTATATTCTGACCATTATATTTTTTTTTTCTGTTGGTATAGTTGATTGTGAATAGTATCATTTGTACAAAGTAATGAAGATGTGTACTCTTAAAAGTGTGTAAGTGTTTTAAAAATAATGTTCCCCATTATTAATGGCAACTTATTGTTAGCAACATTGATTTTACCAACTAAGAACAGAGGATTTGTGATGTGGTCGCACAGCAAGATTTGTACTGAACTAAGTTACTAAGTTGTTTTATCTGCAATAAAAAAAATGTGGTTTTGGGAATTCAGATTTTGATTACATAGGTCCTTCATCTCCCGTTTGTTTAATTTTCTGGCCTGCGCAAGGCTAATTGAGAGGATTAAGCTATGTTTTAATTTCAAGTTGTTGTTTGTTTTTATTTAGTTGTGTACCCCTATCTGTAATATTACAGGGGGAACAAAAAAGGAAACTTTAAGAAAAACCGTTTCACAATCTTTTATCTTTACTGGGATTTATTAATTTAAGAAACATACTTGAAATGCACAAACTTGAATAAGAAACATTTAAACAGGCATGTAATAATTATAATCATTGCCCACTCATTTGTTAATACAGTATATATGTATGTATGCCTCAGGTACACAGAGTTCATTCTATCCTTTTCAAGTCATTCCCATTTCATACTAATTATTAAATGTGCCACCGCACAGACAGTGAAGTTAAATTTACTCCGGAATACAATCTCATAAATCCCATCTAGACATAGCAAACGTGCAACAGCACAAACAAAGTTAATAAGAACATGACAAAATTCTAAACAACACATTTTAACGTTAGTATTACATATTTCCAATCCGGTATTGCCAAAGCTAGCAGTACTTAACACTTAAGGCGCACAATGTCTCGTCCACGGCTCCAACTGGTAAACTATATACAAATCACGATTGCAGCAAGGAATAACAAACGTACGTTAATTCATTCATCAAACAATCCAAAGGATACTCTACCTTGCAGAAATGTGCCCCCAATTTTGTCATCTCAAAGATACGCCATAACACACCTCCAACGTGCATATTCACAAAACCTCGATAAACTAAAATAGTATAGAAATACATATCCTACATTCTTTATCAGAGATAGAATTTTCAACACGCGGTTCCAAAAGGGAATTTGGTTCATATATATATCAAATCTATTACCTAACCGTGAACGTAGCCGCCTATTTACTCCTCAGGGGAACAAGTCCCCATACAACTCAAATGGAGCATGCGTACTTACATTGTTTATTTAGGTGCTTCTGCCTTTGAACAGAACTGAAATAGGAAGAAAAGCTCCAACCCAAGTCTCGACGACTCACCAGGTCAACGATCGCCGCCGCACATGCGCTGGTGTGAAAGAAGGGGACACAAGAGAACAAACATTATATTGAAGAAAAAACAAAGAGATAGTACTGCTCGAGCCCACCAGTATGTAAATAGATTCTTCTTCCACACATAATGACTGTGACACACCGTCGGAGCCGTGTCCCAGGACACCAAACGGTGCAGCAGTAGTAGTAGTAGTTTTTTTTATAGAGGTTAAAAAATCTTCAAAAGACACCAACAGATGGATTTGTTGGTGTTGTGGGGTTTGTACCCACTAAAAACAATCCTCCTTCCTCCCTTTCATTAAAAGGGGGCCAGGTCGGAAACCGCTTTCGCATTACTTCAGCCTGGCCCGAGGTGCACTATATTGAACGCTAATGATTAACTGCTCATCTGCTTTTTTTGCTGTCAGTACATCCTTCGTGTATTTCATCAGTATTTTCCAGTATTTCTCGGAACTGATGATATGCGCAATGATATTATTCGGGGTTGGTATTACACCTAGATCTTTCCAAACATCGTTCCTCTCACTGGACCATCGTGTACAAGTGAAAAATTTGTGTTGTGCATCATCAATTTCATCCTTGCAGTAAGAGCAATAAGGGCTGTTATTTAATCCCATCCGAAATAAGTACTCATTGAAGAGGCTATGTCCAATAAGAAATTGAGTGAAGACGTACGTATTTACCCGAATAGAGGCCGATGTTTTTATTCCCAGAAAACAACACTAAATATCCAGGTCGGCCCAAAATCGCGCACAAAGAAAAATGAATCGTTAATGTGAAAAAAATTTCTCATTTAATTGTATTAAATTATACAAAATCCAGTTTATTTAAATGTTTACATCAATATCTGCTATAAACGTAATAGTTTTCAATAAATTCAAAATTACTAGGTTATGTACAAGAACACAAATACGTATAGAAAACATTCTCCTGCATGGCTACCAACGTCTACATTTAGCAGGGTGTGTTCCATAAGTGCGCATGAATCTCAGTAAAATGGCGTCTTTTGTTCGACTCGTGACTGCGACATCGATATTTACGATTGCAACTGCTAGTGAAAGCACCCGATAAAACTATGATGGGTAGTTGTCATTCATTTTTTTTATCTATGAACAAATTCCTGCGATTACGATAACTTCTTCACGAATACGTTTATTGGAAAATAAACTACTTTCACTATTTTTTTTACATGTACAACATAATAAATTGTAGAAATAAATTTAATTGTGCACCAGTATATGATAAAAAATTAATATTGCATCATTTTATTTTAAAATAACTTAAGTTTCGTCCATATTTCACATAAATACAGTTTGTTTTGGTTTCAGATTTGTTCGAAACAAAACAGGAAATAAAAATAAAGGTAAACATCCTGTGAACAAACCCTGTAACTGTCCTCCTGCCTCGGTTGCCAGAAACGTGCAAACACCCTCAGCCTGGTTGCAGCATGTTTGCAAACACCCGTGTAAACAGGGGGCCGATTAAATATCACCACTTGCGTTTTGCACCGACGCAGCGCAACGCAAGGAAATCTGCTCTGCACCTGCACCTCGAGTCGTAGTTGGAATTAAATATACTCGAATACGCAAGACGCAAGGGGCGGAGCCTATTTTGGCTCGGCGCAACTAGCTCCCCTCTCTTTCTTACACGAGCCAATCAGAAAATTTGTAACATCATCCTCACTGCCACTTGAACGGCAAAAGCTGTCTGCACACCCGCGTGCTTACATGCAGATATAGCTTCCATGTAGCAGTGTACATTTTTCGTGCTAAAAGTAATGTTTTGGTTAAATTTTTCGTAACCTCAAATTTTGTAGCCTTCTCGTGATTAAACAATGATGTAAGAAGTATAGGTTCATATCAAATTATGAAGGAACATTGTTACAAAGTTTTCATTACAAGTGTATATGTCGTAGTTGTGTTTTGAAGTGTGAAAGTAAATTTCCATAATGTCGTGGTTATTGCAGTGTAGTGCATGGCCGTGGTGTTGTGGATGCGTGTGTTCATTTTTGTGTTCGTGAATAATCAAGTGCTTTATTTATGGAGAGCAGCATTTTTGTAACACAATTAGAACACATTAGAGTGGTTTACAAACCAACTCTATTTTCTCGTCGCGTGCCAAGTAAAAATACCCTCAAAATATATTCCGGGGAAAGGATAATTCGTTGCCCATTTTTAATTGCTTACTTAGTAAAAAAAAACATTTCAATTTCGTACTTCTACTGTACTTCGTAACTATTAAAAGCTGAAATGTGTACACGAAAACGTAAATAATTAATGTTCATAGAACACTAGATACAGATAAAGATATCCAACTTTTATGTTAATTCACTTTCACACACCCGAAAATTGTCCAATGCGCATGCGCGAAGGGCGCAGATATACTTGCGTCGAGCCATTTGCTAGTCGCAGATTTTCCGGCACTTTGCGCCATCACGTGACCACTTGCACCTGCGTATTTGTATATTTAATACCAAAGCAACGCAGCGCAAGTGCAAATTTTGCGCTGCACCTCTCAAAAGCGATATTTAATCGCCCCCCAGGAGCGCTAAAATTCTCTGTTTACAGGTGCCGCTACCAATTCAACCGCTAAAATACGCCTCGTTATTTCGGTAACACGTGTTTTGTTACGGTTTTATCGGCGAACGTGTTCTTTCAATTGAATTCATTTATTCTACGGCATGAGTGATCGTGTTGAAAAACGCGGGACATCATCATCACAAATTCCAAAACAAGAGAGGCATTACTTTGACGCGAACTTTAAGCTTAAAGTTATTAGATGTGCTGAAGAAACTAATAACTGCGCAGCGGCTCGGAAGTTCGGGATCTGCGAAAAAAATGTACGGCGTTGGCGAAAACAGAAAAACAATCTTCGAAGTGCTTCTTCAAGTAGAAAATCATTCGGAGGACCAAAAAAAGGCTGTTTTGATGCAGTCGAAGAAATTCTCATTGCATTTGTTCGTGAAAAACGTGCGGAAGGAATGCCGATTTCAAGGGAAGTTTTGAAATTGTAGGCCTTGGAAATCGCTACTGCTATGAACATTCCTCGTTCGGAATTCAAGGCTAGTACAGGTTGGTGTGTCCGTATGATGCGGCGTGCAGGTTTTTCCTTGCGACGAAGGACTTCTTTGGCCCAACGACTCCCCTCCGACTTCAGTGAGAAGCTCGTTAAATTTCAGCAGTATGTAATACGACTAAGGAATCAATATTCATATCTATTGGGCCAAATGGGGAACGCAGATCAAACCTTAGTTTGCTTTGACGTGCCCTCGAGTGTCACAGTGAACGAGAGAGGTGCTAAATCTGTGATAGTTAAGACCACTGGTAACGAGAAGTCAAGAATTACAGTGATGCTTTGTATGCTTGCTGACGGCCGTAAATTGCCACCGTATGTAGTTTTGCGCCGAAAAACTGTACCCAAGGAAAATCTGTCTCATGGCGTGATTTTTAGATGTCAAGAGAAAGGATGGATGAACCAAGTTTTGGTACTCGACTGGCTTAAAGTTGTCTGGGACAAGCGGCCAGGTGCATTACAAAAGAAAAGGGGCATGCTTGTTTTGGATGCATTCAGAGGGCATCTTACAGAGCCAGTCAAAAATGAGCTGGAGAAGTTGAACACTGATCTGGTTACCATCCCCAGTGGTATGACCTCACAACTGCAGGTCCTTGATGTTGTGGTCAATAAGCCGTTAAAAGATCAGCTAAGGAAATACTACAACGACTGGTTGTTGTCAGGGAACCACCAACTGACCCCTACAGGCAAAATCAAAAAGCCATCAGTAGCCATACTTGGCCAATGGATCCTGGCAGCATGGAATCACATCACAAGTGAGAGCATCGTAAAGGGCTTCAAGAAATGTTGTATTTCTAATGCCATGGATGGTTCAGAAGATAATGTCTTGTGGCAAGATCTTGAGGAAGGGAATGGTGAGCAAGTTGACAGTGAGAGTGATGACTGTGACAGTGATTTGCAGGTGATCGATGATGATGATGATGGTTAAATTTTTTCTACAAGAGAAGACATCAAAAAGTTTTGTTTATTAGTGCTATTGCAATTGTGTGTTAATTTTTTTGGAGACATGCATTTTGTATATTTATTAAGCATTAATTTTTGTTAAATATTGTTGATGTATATATTATTTTTGCGGTGAAAAAATTAACAAGTCCTGAACAGAGGTAAGAGTAAAAACTTATTTTTCATTAAAACTAAAATAGAAATAGTGGGTCGGCCTAGAATCGAGGTCGGCCTCTATTCGGGTAAATACGGTAATTGGCCTCCACATGTTGAGATTCTGTCCATACCGCCAGTTGGGGGATAAGCTGTCCATCGTCCAGTAGTGGAATTTGGCCATCTTTTTTGCCACTCTGTCATGGTCTGTCTTCTCTCCAGGTTTTTGAGATTTTCATCTAAAATACCGGCCATCTGGTATTGGTGGAGCCGTTTTCTTTCATAAGCCTCGAGATCAATTGGTTGAGCTTTAGAGATGACTAGGACAGCTGCTTCAGGTACAGTGCGATAGACACAAGCGACAAGAAGGGTCGCCGCTCTTCTCTATTTAGATTCCAATTTACGTCTGTAGGAGTCATAACGCAGTTGATAGCCCATATATCTGCCGCATATAACATTATTGAGTGTAGCGACTGGTCCGAGATATAATAGGAGACGAATACTCCTAGATACCTTAAGGAGTGTTTGGCCTCCACGCTCGCATTTCCGATGTTCACTGAGAAGTTCTTTTCAAACCTGCGTTGTCGAGTCAGTATCACGATCTCAGTTTTGTTCGCTGCCAATTGCATTCTATGCTGCTGTAACCAGTCGCAGAGTCGCCGCACTAGATGATCCACTTTCCGGTGTGCATCCTCAGTGCCGTCTGCAAGAATGAGACCAGCAACATCGTCTGCATAGCCAACCAAGAAGATGTCTTCAGGCAAAGGCATACGCAGCAAATCAAAATATCGGAGGTTCCAGCAGTCAGGTCCAAGTACAGAGCCCTGAGGGGTTCCGGCTGTAACATTTATTGTACGGAGTCCTTCCTTTGTATCATATTCAAGGACTCTCTCTCGGAAGTAGTCGTCAGTAATATCTCGAACGTATCCTTCAACATCAAACGCTTCCTTTATTGCCTCGAGGATCTCTTCCCACCCTACAGAATTAAATGCATTCTTGACGTCAAAGGTAAGGAGAACACAGACCTTGCGAGATCGATTATTTCCTGACCATGCTGTCTTTACAATATATTTAGGACCTGTTCTATTGCTGTATTCGTCAAATGCCCTTTCCTAAGTCCGTGTTGATTGCCTGACAGTCCCCCAGACCGTTCAGCAGCAGTCATTAGACGACCCTTAATGAGTTTCTTGAGAAGCTTGCCTGCAACATCCAACATGCAGAGTAGTCTATATGACGAAGATGTCACTGGAGTGTCTTCGCCTTTGTCCAGCAAAACTAAGCGTTGACGCTTCCAGCGTTTGCTGAATGTCGCTGTTACCAAACAAACATTGTAGATAGACAAGAGTACATGAGGGCACTTCTCCGCTATCAGTTTTATGACTTTCGGAGGTATGCCTCAGGGCCTGGCGCCTTTCCAGATTTTAGAGTCTTAGCAGCTAACTGAAGTTCCATTTCGGTAAATGGAGTTATGTCTTTGTTTCTAACAATCACTTTCGGTGCTCTTGGGGGATGATGTGGAAATAGATCTTCAACATTTCTTTCGATGGTCTCTGGTTCCATCAGAGGGACTGGGCTTTGTTTCCCAAGACCTTTCACCACAATCTGGTTTGCTCACGCCCATGGGTCACTGTCCAGTTCATCACAAAGTTTTTTCCAACGTTGTTTCTTGCTATTTTTAATAGCTTGCTTCAAATCCTTCTTTGACTGTGCAAATTCCTAATTGAGTGTATTAAGTACATCAGAATGACTGTTGTGGGCTTTCCCCGGTTTCTAACCAGTTTACGTCTCAATATGAGACTTCCTTAGTTCTGCAATCTCCTTTGTCCACCAATAATTAACTTAGGTCTATGGCGGGAGCATGTAAGCTGCTGAGGCATAGACACATTGCATGCTCTTGTTATGAGATTCTTAGTATATCATAGTAATCTCTGGCCATTTTTCGTCTAGAAATTGAATAAGTTTAGTCTCATTCAGCTTCTTCAAATTCCAGTCTTTATGTATATGTATGAATGTAGTTGCAGGATCACTTGTAGAGGCAATCACAAACTGTATGTATTGGTGATCACTAGCATTATAGGTCTCCAGCACTTCCCAGCTTGAGATTTTAGCAGCAGTAGTAGGAGAAGTTAGAGAAATATCAATAATCGTCTCGCAATATCCAGGTCGTCTAAAAGTAGTTGAATTGCCATTGTCGACGACGATAAGGTCGAGTCTCGCAATCATATCGGCAACCTCATTCCCTCTAACGTCACTCCAGTCCATGCCCTACTCTTTTGACTTAGCGTTAAAGTCCCCAGCTACGATGACCTCTCCTCCTATTCGACCTACTGTATCTTCAATGTCACCAAGTTTACGCCGGAAAGTAGATATATCTTCATTTGGGGACAGATAGCAACTAAACAGGGTAAAGATAGCAGTCATGACCCATACAAAAACATCACTGTGTCCACAATCAAGAACATGTAAGGTTGGATTCACAACACAAATGGCTGACGTGCCAGACACATCAGAAAACCAGAGGGGAGTTGAAACGTTAGAATGTTGTTCCGAAAGGACACATATGTCCACTTTATGCTCATAGATGTGCTGATGTAATAAGGCTTGTGCCATCCAGCCCCTCCCTAGATTACCCTGAAGAACCGTTGTCATTTTTGTTCCACGGATCTATTCTGTAATGCACTCCGATATGCAGCACAACACCCAGTTCCGGAAATATGGTTTGTACTGGGTTTCCCTACTTGGTCTGAGGCGCATAAGACACATATGGGATTCCATTGCAAGAGGCAGCTTTGTGGTCTTCTTTCCCACATTTATAGCACATCTTACTGCGATCTGGTCCAGTACACTTGCTGGAGACATGACCATATCCAAGACACTTGTAACATCTAGAAATTGTCACAAGTGGCCTAACACGGAAGTTGATCCAACCAATTTTAATATGACTGGTAGTCAAACTAAATTGCACACTCTTGCTGTCAGTTCTATAAAAGCGATGCGCTGCCCACGAGAAACTGTTTTCGACAAACCAATCCTTTTTTACACCAGCAGTATTGTCCAAATCTCGTTAAAGTGCGTCTTGTATATCTGTTTCAGTAGAAGCAGCATCAGTATCTCGGACTTCAATTGTAACTGTAGGCGTAAGATCTCTAATGGTTCCATCTGTGCCGACTGCATCTTAAATAGCTTTGGTAAAAGACTCAGATTGGCATGATTTGCGATCAAGTACCAGCAGTATGTCGCCATCCCTGGTTTTTACGAATAGAACTTGTATTCATATTATGCTTCCCTGGGTCGACCTTTGTTTTAATGCCCTTCAGTAGTTCATCATACGTTTTGCCTTCAGTAGGTTTTGTAAGGACTGCATTGGTTCTAGTAAATTGCACTTTCTTCTTCTCTGTCTTACGGTGTTGTGGCGTTAACAATTTCTCAGTTATAACACCGGGAGCAAATGGCTCCTTGGTGTGCCTATCCTTGCTTGTGTCAATGTGCGGTTGCTTTTTCTTCTTGTTTACAGACTCCGATTTACCATCTTCCTCTTTTGAAGCTTCTTCCTCATAGTCTACAAATAGACTATGTAGGGTCTGGTTTTTGGTGGTACTAGATGGCGGTGTTTGTGATTGGGAATTTTATTCCAGTACCAATCTGTTCTTCTTGAGGGATTCTCGCTCTGTCACTTCAATGTAAGTCAGCTTGCGTTGTGCATTTTTCTATACGTTGTGATAGTGACTCAGTCATAAGTGTCATCACTTCCTTGACGTTTTTTGTCACTTCTATCGGTACGGTACATTTTGTTTAAATAATACTTAACGTTTCTGTTAACAATGGTTGCATCTCACTCAATGTTGTGTCCACTCGATCTATAGCGGCATCACGAGAGTTCATGTGCTCAGTCCTTACTACTGATAATTCTCCTTGGTCTCTGTTTTCTTTTTCATTCAAAACATCCATAAATAATGATGACTCCAAGCAAGAGGTCGTCTCCGAACGCGATGCCTCAGGAAGTGGAGGGGTGATCACTCTTGCAACGACCTCCATTATTGCAAGAGCTTGCTATCATTGGGACGGGAATGAGCATCCGTCTCGGCCATACACCTATCATCGGCGTCCTCATGCCTCCTAGGGGGCGATGCATTGACGCCGGGAGTTACCACGCACACTGTGCTACGCAAATCATATTGCACATCTCCTTCGAGCAGTGTCAATGTATCCACTGGTATATGTGACCCTGGTTCCATCCTCTCCTCCACCACATTTTGTCCGGGGGGGAGGGCTATTTTATTTCACCCCTATCCGCCGGTCGTATGACCGGTTAGGACGTTCCCCCATCCGCAACCCGGGGACCCGCTCGGTAGGAGTTGGGCTTCTCCCCCGAGAGTAGTAGTTGTAGTAGTAGTAGTAGTAGTTAAATATATGTGTAATACTGTACAGTAATCTTAATCTGCCATTTAAAAGTCTACCAGTTAAGCAATTCTTTCACTTTAAGACCTATATTTTTAGTCCTTTTTAAAATTCCAAACATAGGTATGTTTATTGTAAATTCTACGAGAGTTGTTAAACCAGAATATTACTGAACCTGTAGTTTTTTTTTAAATAATTGTTTCAAACAGCAATCAATGTAATATAGTAAACTGCTGTTAAGATGATTATAATCAGACTGGAACAATTCTTACTAATCGGGAGGACGTCTTAAAGAGGGTTAAGTTACAGTTGCGTAAGTAGACATGGTTTAAATTTTTTTAACTTATGAACCAGGAAACGTCTTAGATGGGAAAAGTTCTATAACAGTTTTATTATAATTGATGATGGATGATGACGGTAATGATAATTGTAGTACTGTAGTAATAATGACACCTTTATATGGCTAAGGTAAGGCCATATAGCCTTGTCTATCACTTACCCATATTAAATAGTACAATTTATCAGTAATCCGCTGAGATACGAATGGATTACTTCTGGAGTCAGTTTTGTAACTCAAATTTTGTATAAGTTGAATTGTAGGTACTTCAAACACTTCTCGCCAGGACATTTATCAACTGCATTTATTATTTGTAGGCATTATTCAGTTGTACTACGAAATAGATTTTATAGATCGCGACATTTTTGCAACAATGATTTTAAAAACATTTCTCGTGCTTTAAAAATAAAATAAGCAACTACTTGTGAAACAAAAAGAAATGCTTAGACTAGAAAAGGATAACGTAACAAGATTGAGATACATACAATAGGTAGCCTACATCTCTCAATCCCGATCACCGCAGATTAACCAGGTTTAGGTTGAAAACTTGTAAAAAATTTGCCTGTGTTCACTTTTCAGATTTAAGCATTTTTCTTGACTTGGACATTCACTTATCCCACTTGATTTTGTTTTACTTACAAATGAAAGCGTGAAAAAGGCGAGCTTTACACTTGAGCGGAAGTGAATTTCTATTACAGTTTGAAATTTGTTTCTTGTAACTAGATGAATGACAGCTAAACATATTTGAAACAATAGCAGTGAAACTAGTTGTCAACACAAACCAAAAAGATTACATTCATCCACGTTTGTGACCAAGGGTGTTAATAAGGTGGGGGGGGGCTGAGCTACCCCCCCCCTAACTGATGTTACAAAATGTGTTCAAATTTTTTTAAAATAAATCTTAAGACAGTGAACTTGCCCTTCGGTAAGTTCCATGAACTTGCAGTTTTTACGTTGACACCCTGTGCTCCTGGAAGGGGGGGGGGGGTGAAGACTGCATTGTTGCTGATGAAAATGGATGCTCTCAGCTATTGTCCTGGCTGAGTCGGGGGACACAAGATGCTCAGCACGTATAGGGACCGTGAAGCCCCTCCCAGGATGGCGTCGCTGATACTCACTCTCTTCTGTTCCCTGTAGGCCTGGAGCATGCCTCGCACGCTGTAATGGGATAGCTAACTACTCTGAATAATGAGAACTGACTCTTAGTTCTACTCTTTACTTCACCATGTGGTCTTGTTACAATGGTTTACACACACACTCTTACAAATAGATTATGCACAACTTCCGCAGCGTTCTCCTCGACTTGATTAAACAGAAATCACGTAATTAAACAATCTAGACTTGCAGAACAGAGGTAACCCATGTGCCACATTGTTATGCTAACCGAAATGCCTCCGCTGGCGGCTAAAAGGTTAAATTTCAGAACGGACCAAAACAAATACACCGCTGCTCACGTTACGGTGTGTGCGAGGGTGGTAACAAGGAAAAAGATTCCGGAGAATAATTACTTAAACCACGAGACTCAAAATCAGTTACAACAAAATGCCTCTCGCTCGCAATAATACACCCGGCTGCACTCAACGTTCGAGAACAACTGCCGTGCGAAAGGTGCGCGCGCTGGCCGCACGTGGCGTGTGCCAGAAGCGCTAGCATCACTCTTGCTTAAAACGAAACATACATCAGTTAACAATTCTTATGCTAGGAACTTCAGTCTCGTGCTCTGTTTTAATTGCTGAGAATATGCTTGCATTATAATGTTTATGTTTATTTTTAATACTTGTTCCCTCCTTGTTCACATCTCATGGCCTGTGTCCGCAGACCAGGCTTTGGTCTCAGGCCCGAGGCGGTACGATGTGATACGCCCACCCCCCTCCCCCCTCTCCCGAAGACCAAACCTGGCCGCGCACCCGCCTAAAAACACTCTAGGGCGTCGACCAGCACCGGTGACAGCGGGCTGGGGCGCTATTCCAGAGGTTTTATCTGTTGCGGGTTGACTGTGTCGCTGGGTGGCTCTCCCTGGGCAGAAGGGGGGTGTCAGCCCCTCCACTCTCTGGTCACAGCTGCCTCGGCTTTGTTAAGACAGCCTGACGCCTCAGGGTGTATGGGGAGGAGGGCCCTCCGTCATCGAGGTGGCTGCTGGGGCGAGCGAGGCGTGGGCTAGAGGCCCATCCCCGCCGCCTCCGGCGGTCTTCCAGCAGCTCCTCTATCGTCACCCGGAAGCTCGCGTCGTGCAGGGAGAACTCTGGGCCCTATCCCCGCCATTTCCCGGGGATGGTGGAGTGGAAGGTGGTTCCTCCGGCTCCGTCATGACGGATCCCAGGTCGGTTTCCGTCCAACCTCTCCACGACTCCTTCGAGAGGCGTGTGGTCGCGTCTCCCCCATCGCCTCCCTCTGGGCCCTCCATCGATTCTTCTCGGACGTCATTTTCGACTGCTTGTTTTTTAGGCCGTACGTAGGTCATCTCGGCATAACTTCGTGGTCATTCCCCTATGGTCCCTTACTATGTAGCACATGGGGCCCGCTCTCCCTGGTCCTGTCCAGCACAGTGCCAGCCCTGTGCAGAATTGTTGCCCCGCCACCGATAGGGGGTGGTTCGTTATGTATACTTGGTCACCTAGCTCCAGCTGTCGCGAGGAAGTGTCGACTGGGGTGTAATCTGCCGTGCATACGCTTCTTGTGCTCTCCGTGCCACCTCTACCCGCTCATTCCGTCGCTGTGCCTCTCCTCTCATGCGCCCTTCTCCTTGCATCTCTAGTTTGCCCGGTCGGGCCAGCCTGTTTGCCCATTACCAGCTCCGCAGGCGTCGCACTAGTCGCCTCGTTCGTCCACCGCCGAAGGCAGAACAGGGCTTTTGTTGTGAGGGTGTCCCACTGTTGATGGTATTTCTGTAGGGTCAGTCACAACGGTTTCTTTAGTTCCTGATTCCTAAGTTCGACGGGGTTGGCCCGCGAGTGGTATACCGACGTAGTGAGGGGTTGAATCTGTAGGTTCCGGCACCACTGCTTCCAGGTTCGCCCCATGAACTGTCGTCCGTTGTCCATCAGGATGGACCTGTGGTAACCCCACCGGGCAAAGCATTCTCTCTCCAGGAGCAGGATGATCGTGCTTGCTCTCACGTTGCTCACCTGGAATGATTCCACCCACCGGCTCATCAGGTCCATCACTTCCCTATGTGACACTTTGCCGGGGATACCACGAGCTGATGTGTTACAAATCGTTCAAGGACGCATCCCACATGCTGTATGTGTTCGTCCCTCGAGTCCGACCAGGTGATTATGTCGTCAAGGTATGCCATTACAAAGTCCCCGATCAGTCACTCGAGTACTCGCACCATCATGTTCTGGAACGTCGCTGGGGCGCACTTCAGCCCAAACAGCGTTGCCCTAAACTGGAATGGACCTGCGTCTGGGGTCTTCATCGAGTTTTGTTAATCTCGCTTTGTGGCAAAGTTAAACTTCGTTGGTGAAACTGGCCCTTAGACAGTGGTTTAAACGGTGTATTTTTTTTAAAACACAAATGTAATGCAACATTTAAAAATGATTTTTCTGAAGTATTGCTAAACACTGTGTGATGCACCCACCCTGCCTGATCATCTGAACTAGGTAGTATTTATAAATATTATTATTTTTTTTTTGTTTGACTTTGAATATAAGTATGTAAAGGTAACTGAACCGTGTAATGAATAATGGCTGGTCCAGTGGTATATGTATCGCTGCAGTCTTGGGGATCCTGCTGGAGGGGACCATGTTCGGTTCCCGACTCTCCCAATATGGTGCATGTGGCGAAGCCAGGGAAATCTGTTGCGAAAATAAGACAACTCCGGTGGAGTGAAATTTTACAATAACGTAAACCACGAGTGCCTCTGACTTATATTTGTCATTTCTTTTTTTCTTTAAAGTGTAAACATTAAAATTAATTATAGCACCACCTTGTCGGTACTCGTTGGAATTGGCACTCAATTTCTGGAAACTTTGCTCTCTTGGCAATATTTTATATATTTAATAGTTTAGAAGTTAATACTTTTGGATTGTTTCACTGGCTGGGAGAAGACGTACATGGGTGTAGCAGCTGGGCTGGCTGGTGCCGGATGGGGCTGGCTGGCGCCGGATGGGGCGCGCTGTAACTGAAGAGAAGGGGGTAGGCTGGACAAGACAGATGGCCGGTATCCTGTTTGCCGTTCCCGCCATGTTGGTTCCGCACAAATTCTAATATAAATTTATATTTTAAATATTGTAACATACTTTTTAATCAGCGTAACATTTGGTATAATTTTTACATTTAATTTCTTTCTTATATTAAACAATTGAATCCAGAATGAGTACCATTGTTGTGAGAGCCTTCGAAAACCTTCTAGAACATTTCCCGGAAACACTTCGTTTCTGTCGAGGGAGGGGGAGAGACCCTTATACCTGGGGGCTGCCGACGGCTTTTTTTGAGAGGTCTTGGAGTTCGGAGAGCGGTAGAGGAAATATTGCGGCGTGAGTGCGCATTTGAAATGACCGGGCAGGGGCCCATATAGTAAAGCGGGTCTGGGAAGTGTTCTGAAAAAGCTTATAATAACCATTGTTTGATTTTGGTGTTAAAAGAAAAGACAAAATAAAAGTTATTCTGTCAGCGTCATTGTGGAATACGTCATTTAAGCGTCTGATCATTCCACGACCCCACTAGAGAACCCCGAGACAGAAGAGAGTGTTCTGCTGCTAGCTGGCGCACAAATAAAACGAAATATAAACAGTGCATAGGTGGGAGTACGCAGCTTTTACCATCACATCACGTGTTTTTGGCGCCAATAACGTCGTGCCCGAGACAGGAAATAACAAGTACAGCTTGGGGAATGACCAGATGCCGAAACAGACGCTTATTCGACGCCGTTTCAGAGACCTTGGGCAGGGATTCCTGTACCCCTGCGACCTTCAGCGACATTCCAGAGCTCTTGGGCAGAGATACCTGTACTTCTGTGACCTTAAGCGACGTTCCAGAGACCGCCGACAGTTACTATCCCATTGAGGGAAGCAGTAACGCTAGCGAACTTCGTTCCAGGATCGTCAGTTAGCCGACTAGGTGAGAGTAGTGCTAACCAACGCCACCCGCTCGCCTAGGCAAGGGCTCTTGCGCGAGAAAAGGAGAGGCGAGCCGGGTAACCGGATTTGAGTTTGCTCTGGCTAGGACGGTAGACTGTAGCAGTGTATGTATTGCGCGACCAGTCATAGAAGGGTAGCGTCATTGTAACCTATGTTGTGGTAAATTCCAGTCCGCTTGAAATTATGGTCGGTAAATTTGTCAGTTTAACACCCAGACATATGTGAAACAGTGTACTGATGTCGCTAAAATAGGTACCAGTTAGTACTGATCTGAGGAATCAGTGCTTAAAGATTACATTTCAGAATTAATTACTGTGTAAAGATTTCTAATAGTCTGTTGTGTAAGTATGTAAATGAAAGGAAGGAGAAAGGGAATCATGTTTGTAAGATATAACTCCTAGATTTAAGGCAAGCATGTAAGATAGTACTAAAGTGTGTAAAAAAAACGGTACAGGAGTGCTTATATCTAATTGTGACTGTGCTGTAAAATAATACGAAAATTGGGCGGACTAGCCGAGAATAACCAGGTCTGCGAGGGCATGATGGTAAAAGGGAAACTTGAATGGGTGAAACATTGTATGCGAGAAATTTGTTAATCTGTCACTCTATAGCTGTGCATGGATATGTTAAAAATGCCGGGGGAAGGCCAAGAAACGCAGACTAGCTCCCCAGAGCCACGCGAAAATGAAGTCTTGAATAATTCATTCCTGGGGGGTGAGCAGGCAATAGTCCTGGAATTGGGGGAATTGAGCCAAGACACACCTAATACCGTAGGGTTTAATGCTGTGTTGAGGTCGCTTCTGGCAGAAAATCGGGAAATGATGAGAAGTATAGAAGCGGAAAATCGCGAAATGATGGAGAAAAACAGGGAGGAAAACTGTGGAATGATGGGACCGATCAGGGCCGAAAACCGCGAAATGTTGGAGAAAAATAGGGCAGAGAATCGCGAAATGATGGAAACAGTGCTAAATAACATTAGGGCTGAAAACCGCACAATAATGGAGGACATGGTAAATCGGGCCGTGGCCTATGCTGTCCCCAGTGCTGTAGGCGAGGCCGTAGAAGAGATAAGAGAAAGCATCTGTAGGCAAAATGCGGACCATGTGCGCGATGTAGTTGCAGAACTACGCGGAGAAAACGGCGAGAGTAGCCGACTCGTGGAAGAGGAAATAAAACAGACTCGGGAGGGAGTGAGACAGATAACAGAGCGCATCGTCGATGTGGAGAACGAGATAATAATCTACCACGGGACAGTAAAAAAACAGAGCGGGGAAGTAACTAAGCTGAGCGAGACCTTTAACACGGCGCGTGACGTGATAAGGGGAGAGATATCGACCGGTCTGGACGCACTCACCGCGCGACTGCAGGAGTCGGAGCTAAAGATAGTCGAGTTGCGTAATACATGTCACAGCCACCACGAAAATGCAGGGAACGTGGGATTGCATTTGGGGCGCAACTACCGGGAATGGGAATGCCCCTAGGTTCAGGGGTGAGCGAGAGGAGCACCCAAAAAAACACCTTGAGCGGCTAAGAGTATTTTTTTTAAATGTATGACTGCCATGAGCAAGAACGAATTATAGTTGCTATTGGGCAAGCGATGCACGTGGCATGCAGGGGAACAAGCGAGCGGAGATATGACATGGGCCGGGCTATTATGAAGGTAGTACGTCACGTGAGAATGGATGGCGTATAGGTCTGTGCGACCGCTATTGTGAGTCAGGCAGGCAGAGCGAAGCAGCTGGAGGGGAAAGTAAGGGCAACGAACGTTGGCGATCACAGGAGCCATGACTAGGGAGGAGGGTGCGCAGAGTAGGCAGTGCGGAACACTTGAAGAGGAAGGTACGATAAACGAACATTGGCGCGCACAGGACAGAGACGTGGATACACAGAATGACAGGGCGCGGGATCGTATACCACGAAGGCAGCATTTCAGCGACGGTTACAGGCGGGCAGAAGATACTAACCAACCACAGGGAAACGGGCGTGGTCACGTGGCATATGCAGCCAGGCCGAAGCGACCGGCGCACGTATGCACGCACACATGGCTGCCACAATGCAGGCAGACGATATTGTGTTCCTCTTGTCTGAGGAATCTGAGCTCTTGCCCAGTAATTTTGTGCCCGTCCCCGGCAAAATTAAGGGTATTACAGTAGATATTCTGTTTGATTCAAGGTCAGAAATCTCAGGCACCTCACAACAGTTCCTGGATAACATGGTTAAGAAGGGAATTGAGTTTCCTACGCTGCCGGTACCGCAGGTTACCATCATTGGTGCTACCAGAGGGCGCAGTAAGAAAGTAAAAGACAAGTATTTCTAGACATTTATTTCGGAGATAAAATTTATAGGGCGATTTGCCTAGTGGTGCCGCAATTGACCCAGGAAATTATTCTTGGCATTGACTTTATGCAACAACATGACGTGATTGTTGATTTTGCAAAAGAGAGTATCAGCCTGGGGAATATATGCTTGCCTATGATAAGGAAGACACGGAGGGACGAGGATGAACACGTGGAGTCTCTTAACACATCCCTGATGGACGAGGTAAATTTGCGAGCTGCAGGCTACGTAATTTCTGGGGTTGGAACTGAGACAGAGGGTGGCAACACTGTGGGGGGTAAGGGTGAGACAACTCCTCTGTCTATAGCCACATGGGAAGAGAGGGTGAATGCGGTGATGTCATGCTGTCAAACTGGTTCCTGGGAGCAACGACAAGCTGTCAAACATTTATTATGGGAGTTCGAGGATGTGTTTTCTGATAAGCCAGGGCACACTAGCGAGTATATGGCCCACATTCCAGTCAGCGACAGTACGCCTTTCAAACAAAAAACATACCCCATCCCACGGAGCTGTAGAGCAGAAGTAGATAAACAGATTACACACATGGCGGGTGACGGGATTATTGAACGTGGGAACAGCCCATTCGTAAACCCGTTAGTTTACGTCAGAAAGAAGGATGGATCGGTAAGTGTCTGTCTGGATGCTTGCTCGGTGAACACCAGAATAATCCCAGATAGGCGGTCACCCTTCGAACCAGACGAACTTTTCACAGCATTTCAAGGTACTAGGGTAGTATCCACATTAGACTTTTGCAAAGGATTCTGGCAGGTTCCGCTCCACCCGAACGATCGAAAGTACACAGCTTTCCTCTACAAAGGGAGGAGTTATAAGTTCTGTGTCCTACCGTTTGGTTTATCCAACAGCGTGGGAGAATTTTGCCGAGCTGTGGATGCGTCTCTGCGGCCAGAAGTTAGCTCTATCGTGCATATTTATGTTGACGACATTTCGATAGCAAGTGGAAGTTTTGAAAATAACATAGGTCATTTAAGGTAGCTGTTTGAACGAATAAGGGTAGTTGGGATGAAATTGAAATTGGACAAGTCGCTTTTCCTACGAGAAGAGGTCACCCTTTTAAGCTTTGTATTAGACACCTACGGCATTCACCCTAACGGTCGGAAGGTAGGGCTCATTCACGATTTCCCTGTCCCGCGCAATGTGAAAGAGCTTAAAAGCTTCCTAGGAGTCTGCAATTTCTATTGTAGATTCGCTGGGAGATTTTCGAGTGTTGTGGCACCACTGTTAGAGTTGTTGCAAAAGGGAAAGCCGTGGAAATTGACAGCAGACTGTCATGACAGCTTCCAGGCGGCCAAACAACCTGTTTATGTATAGTCCACCACCCCGATTTCAACAGAGAGTTCTACCTCACCGCAGACGCATTTGGATTAGGGGTGAAATTGTTCCAAAAGACTGATGAGGGAGAAGAATGTTTGCTGGCCTTTGCCAGCAGTTCATTGTCTAGGTCAGAGAGGGGGTACACAGTCACTAAAAGGGAGTGCATTGCTGTAGTCTGGGGCCTTAGTAAGCTGCGGAACATAGTGCTGAGGTATAAGGTTATTGTGCTGTCTGACCACCATAGCCTGTCGTTTCTCCTGTCATGCAAACTTATGGGTAGCAGGTTGACGAGATTGTGTCTCGCCCTACAGGAATACAATTTGTCAATCCAGTATGTAGGAGGCAGAGATAATGGAGATGCTGATCTATTGAGTCGTGTTGTTGTTGAGGGGGACAGCATAGTCATCGAAGAGAAGGCGAGTGCAGGAATAGTGATGGCTTGTATCACTATTGAGATAGACAGGGAGCTGACAGGGCTGTTCAGGGACATAGGTGAGGCACAAAGAGTGGATCACGTTTGGGGTAACATCATTAGCATACTAGAAGCGTATGATCATGATCTGGCTGACCCAGTGGTTGATAAGGTGTTGCGTTGGTATTGTCTTAATGACGGGGTCCTGTTTAGAAAGGCAGACATACAAGTGGATAGCTGGCGGATCTGTGTGCCAAAGGCCTGGGTGCGTGCCCTGATCGAGTACGTGCATAAGAGTACAGGACATTTCGGCGAAAAGAAGATGTTTAAGGGTCAGTGATTATTGGAGTAATATGGCCAGGTCAGTCAGGCAAATGGTCAGTTGTTGTACTCTGTGCCAGTGCTCCAAGTACCCTAACCGTAACTGGGAAGGACCTTGGATTGCTATCATTCCGGCAGAACCGCTGGATCTACTGTTGGTCGACCTGTTTGGGCTGCTGCCAACATCAAGGGGGGTGTGCGTCATGTGTTTGTTGTCTTGACGTGTTCACGAAATATATTGTGTATTATCCCTTAAAGAGGGCGACCGCTGCCGCTTGCATAGAATGTCTGTTGAACCGGTGTTTTCCTGCGCACGGAGATGCCAAACGTGTACTGAGTGACCACGGCACCCAGTTCACAGCAGACCACTGGAAATGGGAACTCTTATGGAAGGGAGTCGACATTGTTTATGCCTCCATACGTCATCCCCAAAGCTCCCCAGTCGAGCGCTGTATGTGCGAGATAGGGAGGCTGTTGCGCTCCTACTGCCATGACAGGCATTCCAGTTGGGGGGATGCTATTCCATTGGTCAATCAGATTTTGAACGTGCACATAAACTCTAGCACAGGTTATTCCCCACTAGAGCTGACAGGAGGGGCTGTGGTGCGCGACCAACTGGCAGCTAGCATCGTTTTCCCGCCTGAACCTGCTGTTCCGTTGGAACATAAGTTGGAGTCCGTAAGAGATAAACTACAATCAGAGGTGGAAAGGAGGTGCAAACGCCAGGGAGCAACGTTGGATTCCTTCCATATAGGGAATAAAGTTGACAAGGGTAGTTCCGCAACTCCCTCTCTCTGAGCCCGTCGTGCGCATCAAGCCACCATTACGGAACGGGCCGAGCGCCCGTACAGCCACGACATGTGGGAATGCACCCGTCCACGTGGGCGTTCAGATGCCGCCCCCCCCCCCGTGACGCTGGGTGCCACCAGTGTGTGCGTCGGCCCCAAAGAAATGCCATTAAATGGTAGGAATGTGCCCCCTTGACGAGAAGCGACGCAAATCAACGTTTAAGTTAAACACTTTGTAATAGCACTCCCGTGCTTGCTCCGTCAATGGGAGTTACGCCATTTAGCAGGCAATAATACACAAAGGCCAGGGGTAAGTGTGTTTCATGTGTACTGTGTCTCTTTTAAGCCTTTTCGTATTTAACCTTAAACCCAGCAATACACCCCTGTGCCTCGCGGCAAGTTGGACTTGCCCACGCAGCCAACTTCACCGTCCAAATATCTGCACGTGTTCTCCCCCAACCATTTTCATGTTTTAGTTAATCAGTAATTACCAGTGTTGTGTCATAATTATTATTATTCAATTAACGTAAAAATTCAGTGTCTAATTCTTTGTGTCTTGTGGTTCAAAATTTCACGTAACTTTAATTTACGTAAACTCTCTATAAACTAGCCCATTATTCAAATTTGGGACTCTAACCCTCAAGCTGTGTTATTGTGAGTGTCTTGGGCCTTTGCCCTTGCTTAATTTAGTGATTTTGTGTTTTTCGGCGAGTGCTTCCCGCGCTTTGGCGGCACGATGTCATGCACGCGAAAAGGACTCGCCAGTTGGCATTACGCGGCGGACCGGGACTGTAGACGTGCTCGTCACTCCGGGCCCTTCAAGACTTTGTGTTAATCAGTAGTGTATCAATAGTCATATTTTCATCTGGAACATTTTATTTAACTTTGCTGGCCCGGAGGTGTACCGTTCACCCCTGCAACTCGTCGCCCAGAGGCGTGACTTAAATTCTATTTTTCGCCCGCTCAGTGAATTTTCACTTTACAGCATCGCCCACCGGCCGGGCTTAGGGCCGGATCCGCATATTGCGCCACCAGTGTGTGTATTATTGGAGCATGGTGTTTTTCTAATAAATACGTTTCCAACTACAGGTTCGTATTTATTGCTTGCCGTTTCACGGCCATCAGGGCGCAGGATCCTTCAACCTGCCTTCCAGTGCTATACCTACAGTGTGTTTTATGTGTGTACTTTTCTGCCTTAGTGCTACGGGGGTGGGGAACGCCATACGATTCCCCTGCGTAAGTAATTTAGTGACGTAGAGTGGGGAGTATTCTTGCAACGCCACGGCCGTCGGCTATGTAGCCCTGAAATCTAGAGTCTCTGCTCTCATGAGTGCCCGTTCTCTCTTAACGGGCTGGCGCACCGGGCAAAGAACACCTAATCACGACCCCCGCTCATGTCAAATTGTCGTCCAACTCGTGTGGCGTTAACAATCACGCACAAATGCAGTTACGGTTACGGTAAAATTCGCGCGCTGAGACCGCGTGGTCACCATTGTCGGAGGCAGAGGGAGAAAGTACGCGAAGGTGGCCATATTGTTGCAGCAACCGGCCGCGCGACCCCTCACCACCCCCCGATCCATCCAAGGGGTGGCAGCGTGTGCATCAAGGACAGCACGGGGAGTCTGCCACGCCAAGGTCGGTGACCTGACCAGCTGATCGTCCACGCCGCGAGCCGCGACATGGCATACCACGCCGCGTATGGAGCCACCAGCCACGTGTGCGACCAATGCTACGAGCCTCTGCCTGAACATCCGGCAGACCACAGATGCCACATGGAGGCGCTATTACCAAACTGGCACCCACATAACATCTTCCGCGACAACCGCGACTTTCCGCTGCAGGTGAAGTCCGATGATGTACCTGCACGGACGGGTATGCAGTGTGGGCCAAGACGGGAAGCTGCCATCTGGAATACACCGTGTGCAACCGCGTGTGCGTGCGCAGCACAACAAACAAACTTTAAACAGGAACCAAACTACAGTGACATTTGGAAGCGTAAAGTGTGTGACAGCCTGATCTGTCTGCATCCAGGACAGTGCACCGTACCATGCGTGATGTATTCCGCGCAATACCACGAGGGATGCTTGTCGGCCGTGGAAGTGGTGAAGGCACATACGGGGGACCTTTCCGGTGCGACATGTGCGAGACGAGCGCGGGAGCCACGATAGCACGCTCACCCAGTGACAGCGCAAAACACCGAGTATCCACACTATTCGCGACGGGAGGCGGCAAGGTACCTGATCCACCAATACGCTTGTGCAGACGACCGCGACGTTGCGGTGCAAGTACTGTGAGCAAGACGGGCATATGGAATGCCTCGTGGTCGAGGAGAAGCAGACGGTAGTCGGCACGGGCTTCCTGTGTTTTGGCTGTATCGCTGCTATGCAGCAACCTCCGTCGGAGACACCGAACTGACAGAACCACCCCACCGAGGTCAGCAACCAAGGTCACAGTGCTGTCCCACGAACAACTGTCGCAGTCATTCAGAACATGTCCATACCGCCAATGTTTACGAGTGCCTGGAGCACTCCAGTGATGCCGCGGGTGACGGTGGCGGCCGCGACGCGCCCGCCGGCCATGTCGACACCACGCCAATTCCATACGCTACCAACATTCGCGGGATTAACGACGAGGACCCAAAGGCGTTCCTCGAGGACTGTGAAGGCCGCCTACACCGGTACGGCATTAGTGATGAAGAATGGCCGCAAGTCATCGGGAAGCAGCTGACGAGCCAAGCCAGCAGGTGGTGGTCGAGTATGACACGATATGGGATGGCGTGGAACGAATTTCGGGGACTGTTCCTGTCTCAATACGGGGAAGCGATCACATTACTACAAGCACAAAGCCGGCTCGCGCTGGAGCCAAAGGGGAACGAGCCACTGTCAGTGTTTGCGTCGCGTATGTACCACCTACTGCATAAATACAAACCACACCTTAGTACGCAATAAGTGCTTACTACCATCGCCGAAACCGGGCGCCCAGAGTTCCGCGCTTAGCTAGTACCACTACTGACGTACGAGCCAGAAGAGTTAGTAAAGGCCACCGCACTGTTCGGGAGAGAGACGCTCCAGCCGCCCGCGACACTGCGCGGGAGCGGCGGCGCTGACCGATCCACAACAGCTGCACAACTAGCAAAACCAAGTGTGCTGGTGTGCTTCGGTGAGAAAATAAAAATTAATATAATGGAAGCAATACACTCAAGTGTTTATAATCGCTAAACAAAACTCCTGTTCAAAACAGCCACGCATTAAAAAAAGAAACAAAGTGGCAAAAAAAAAGCAAAAGAACAGGACAAACAAACATACAAATAAAAGCGATAAAACACACAAAATAAACACTTG
>PNEQ01005007.1:11268-48888 GCA_003012365.1 Medauroidea extradentata | reverse complement strand
GACTGAACTGCGAGGACGTCACTGGTGATTGTACTTGAATTTGCACTAACAGGTGTACTCTGCATGACTTTCAACTGACTCCGGCTCGCTTCTAAGGACCGACACACATCTATAGCTTTTTCAAGCGTTAAATCATCTCCTGTTTGCAGCAACTTTTCTTGCATTTGTGCATCATTGATTCCTGCTACTAAAATGTCACAACACAGAGAACTTTCTTGAGTGCCGAATTCAGTACACGAGACAAATTTTTTAGGTCCGTTACGAACTGTTCGACTGGCATTCCTTCGGGGCGCCTCATAGTCAAAAACTGGAACCGGTGATACAGGAGATTTTTACGTGGTGAACAGTACTTGTCGAATCGTGAAATTACAGTATCAAACACTTGTGCTTCTGCCTCAGCTAGGTTAAAGGAATTGTAGATCTCAATTCCTTTGTCCCCGATGGCGTTCAACAACAGCGCCACTCACGGTATCTCAGAGTCATCCTTTATCTTAAGTACTTGCAGATATAGCTTAAATTTTTGCTTCCAGAACGTCCAGTTTTGATCAAGATTACCTTCAAAAACTAGCAGGTCGGGTGGTTTGGCGAACTTTTCCATCTTGACTTAGAAGAACGACATTCCAAGAGAACGTAATTTGCGAAGTACCGCGACTAGAGAAAAATATCCCGTACCTGACACCATGTAGAATATTGTAAAGACAACAGTAGTAATGGTTTAACAAACGTCTTTAATTCAAAGCTACAGCATGACGACAATGCCGGCACATCCCAGCCGTATGTGCAGTGTTGTTACATGCTGCCAACACAACATGTTTACATATCTTACAGAACTTTCTGTTGTGGACAAATTAAAAGAACCACAGGACTTTCAGCTGTGGAAATTTAAGGTAAATATTTTGTTCAGGTATAGGGGCAATATGATGTGTCAGGAGAAGCTGAAGTTCCAGGCAAGGCACAAAGGACTGTTTAGTTTACGCGAGGAGGGAGCCAAGGTTCAGAAACAATATCACAACAGGATAAAAAAATTCATTATACATATCTTGACCTGCAACACATTAGAAATATACATAAGAATGTGTGACATTTATGAGCATGATGTCTTGCAACAAAAATGTGATCTCATGCAATACTTTCTTGATGCATCAGAAATTACGTTGCAAAATTCAGTATTTCGTTTGAAAACTCTTTGAAATGACATACCTGATGGAATGTTGATTTTTAAAATTCTAATATTACTGTAAATTACATAAATTGTATTTCACCCTATCACATGCCAAGCATACGACAACACACATTGATGGATGAACCCTTTGAAAGTAAAGCCTTACATGGCCCCACAACAGCAGTTGGAATCCTTTTCTTCTAGTTAGACATTTATTTTATTTGCCTTTACTTTAACATTTCCTATGCGACACTTTAGGTTGAAAACTCAAATTTTAGTTTAGATACAGTAAATTTATATAAAATAGGTGAAAACTTTCACACACAGTTTTTAATGAAACCAAAAGGAATTACACAAAAGGAAACAATTTACTCATATTCTTGATTTATTCAAATGTCTAAATTCTCCTGAAAACTAATTTTACAGTTTCTCCACGACATTACCATATATGGAATTACTTGCTCTAGGCACTCAGGAACTGACAGATTAAAAGCAAACAGAACATCATCTTGAAGAAAAACTGGAGACAGTAAATTTAGTACTGAAAATGTCCAAACAAAAATGGCAAAATTACAATAAACTAACGAAGAATACTGGGCGGTGAAAACCTGACACCAGGCACCCTGTTAGCCACATGCACAGGCAGAAGAAAAATTTTTTATTAGAGTTCAGAATGTCCGAAACGAGGTTATAGATGAAAATGGCACAGGTGCTGCCTATGCATGTTAAACTGTCACTCCTAAACTCACATGTCAAGAAAGTTTTGGACTACTGCCGATACTACTTCTTTACATCATCTTAAAATATAAATACACAGAGCGGGGCTACGTCCTAGCTGCGTCCGGACATTCCGAAAACCGAAGAATAAATGATAAATGTCTACGTGTGGTGCTGTTCATGCCCGACCTTCACGCAGCATGTTCCTATTGGCTATACAAAACACACACTACCCTCGAAAGACTAATTGAGATCCATGCCTCTTTGTGATTGGGCACCCAATAAATTCTAACTGTGCAAATACTCTTACAAACAAGGGGGAAAAAACATGCCTGTTACTACCCGACCAACCGGGCATAACTGGATATAGGTTAATTCCGCTCTAGCAACACCTGCCTACAAAAATAACAAAAAACATATGCTTTCTTCCCCGCGGAGTTCCGAGCCCCCAAAGCAAGAGGTGGTACACTGCTGTTTGGAAGTCTGCCACACGGTACAGTACTTTTCGCAGCCTAAAGTCTATAGCTAGCCACACACATACCAATACGTACCACGGCCAAATTGCAGGACATAACAGCGGATAACAAAATAATAATAATGACAAATGTCCTCTCAGTCAGTAGAGTCAGCACTCTTATATCTCAATTGGGCTAGGGCGGGTTCGTGCGGTGAACGGAAACAAAAGAATGACGGGTCACTAACATCAAAGGATCACACACACATTAAAGTCAGTTTTGAGCGAAAGAAATAAAACTAACAGTATTTATTCCGACATCTTTTACTTCGACTAGGAAAACAATATCACCACGTGCTCGTGGTACTACAGTTCTGAATAAAAAAATGACGGGCACAACCGACGGCAACAAGAGAAAATAAAAATAAATAAAAGTTTTTCCACTACTGAAATGCAGAGTATTTCAGCCGCTACTCGGAGATAACCACACAAATCAAAATTACTGCAACTCCACCCTGCCTAACAACGCGGCAGCCTGAACCACGCCGAGACACGTCCACCCACTACCGCTACTCACACACTAATAAAGACCTGGTGGTCTAGCACAATCGCTGCCACCTCCGGCCGGAAATTTTCCAGGATGGCCAACCATACATACCCAGGGCACACTCTGCATTCCTACTCGAGTGTCGCTTATTTTTTTTTAGTACAGATATATTCTCTCAAAATTATGTATATATTATTTAAATAAATAAAATTACAAACAAGCTTACACACAATGTTAACATAAAATTCACAAATTAACCATCTCTGGCACATAAATGCCTGCACCCGTCGGCACTACCCCAGTTGGTACACAGTAGTGGCGTCAGTCGTGCTCCAGGTGATTCAACTTTATAAAATTTCAACTTGCAAACTTGTATGGTAGTGCCTTTTTTTCATACGGCTGTGGGTACTCTTACTACTCAACAGCACTCTTTCTTAGTCATATTAAAATAACTTCAAGCAGTTCGGCCCATCGTGATAATAGAATACACAGGAATGAATTAATACAATTTAGTGATGAGATGTCTCTTGAAAGTGTCCAATCTACTGGGTCTCTGCCCACATTGCATGTATTTGAAAACACACTTTATTGCTTCATTTATGAACTTGAATCACAACACATAATCGTTGCGTCGCACCAAATGACACTTAACGCTCATTTTTATTAAGGGAGGCCGGGCACAGAAATAATAATACCAGGCGACTTCGAAGAGAGAAAGAAAAAACAATTATACCAATTACCTCATGTTGCAAACCAAACTACCTAAAAAAACTCAGTCAAGCATCCAGGGTTCCTAGGCCTATATTGACTCCATGGGTTTTAGATCATCAAAGAACCAAAGTACTACTTTTAACAACAATTAATGTTCATAATTACAGTCAAAAATCCAACATCGCTGTGAAGAGGAGGAAATAAAAATAATGTAAATTGTAATGTGCCTCCGGGCCACAGTATATAGATTATTTAATGTAGTGAATTAGGCAAATGTTTATAAAGAAGAGTGGGGAGGATCAGTGTTATTAATTTTAGGAGATATATAGTTGTTAGTATTACAGGGTGAGAATTTCCTTGATTTGATTGTAACTAATATTAGAAGGAATAGTGCTACAGAGTCAGTTCATGTTGTGTTGGGCTCTGTAGGATCTCAGTTTGTGCATTCTATTTATTAAGAAGCAGTTTAAAGGTAAATATGTAAAATTAGTATTTTGATTACGAGCGGATGAGGGTGGAACTAATCGTTTCCCTTCACCCTAGGCCAGGGTTGTCAGCAAAGATAAATGTGGGGCCCAGCAGGAGTGGACGGTAGCCGCCCCGCTGAGCCAAGATGGCGGACGGTGAAAGGGGGTGGCAGCGACCCAACTGAAAATCACACTTGGCCGTTATGTTTTAAATTTAAGTTACATGTAAAAATTAGTGACAAGAAAGGAAAATAGCGTAATCTATGTGTCAGGAATTAAAATTAATGTATTATGTTTGCTTACGAAAATAAAAATGACGTCTAATACAGCCGTAATCGCCTAAGTTCAGTGCGGTTAGCAGGGCAGGGCAGTTTGTAATGAAGCTTCCGATTGGCCGGATCGGATTTGGGGGAGGAATAGCGTGGCTTGGCTTGCTTACGCGAGCGTTGGTGGAGAGAAGTGTGGCTATCTCCGGGGCATAAGGATGTATCGCGGGGCGCGGGCGTCTGTCCTCCTGGAGAGTGTCATCGTGTTGCTCCAGTAAGATTTAATTTGTCGGGAATCGTGGCAATTAAACACGGAATACCGAGCAGTTGTGTACCTCGTCAGTTGTTTTGTGAACTTCCAATCTCAAATCGAGGGAGACGGTACTTATTACTTATCGCTGCTTTGTCTCTGCCCTGAGCGAGGGAAAATACAGCTGTGATAGACGCGTGACGAACTTATTGAACGTGTTTGTTTTTATTCAGTAAATTCGTTGAGCTAGACAGAGGCAAGGAAAGTGGCTGTTATCTGGGAGGATATTTGTGAACTCAGCGTAGCTAGAGAAGGGCGGCGGTCGCACATGATGGCGCCCAATGTGGGGCTCGAAGTAGCATACGCCCTGAGATAAGACACATGAACAAACTTAAAAACTTTTCGGGTCGAGTAAGGCGACGGAAATTTGGAGTACAGCGGCGCGTGAAAGACTGTGACGGAGAACAAAAATATAGTGGACGGTTCCAACATTCGTGCGGGACGGACTGTGTTGAGAACGACCTAAGGACGGAGCGGTACGCGAATGTGCGTCACTGCGGCGTTGCGGCGAGGGTGCAGGCTGGCGACCTAAGAACAGCACGGAGCGACCAGGGATCATCACGGCCCAGAGGTTTTGGCGGCGAGGGTACCAGGCAGCGGATAGCAAACATCGCGGGAGCAGTCCCAGGGAAGACAACACGGCCTCACAACGCCCGACAACAGATGGAGCGGCGCCGAGCATCGAACACAGGTTCTAACTGAACTGTCCAAGTGGTGAGTCCCAACTCAAATAAATTTCAGCAGGCAGACCATGGACCCGGACATCAACTGCATCAGTGTTATGTGTTTTGCATGCTACCCCTAGGTAATGCTAACCAAGTACCACTCAGCGAAAATCCGCGACACCGACAGGCCATCCACAGCAGGGGAACGAGTGCAGACTGGAGTAAGGATGATTGTAAATGAGGGTACTGGTACATCCGATCTTAACAACATAGGGCTCTGTGAAAGTTCAGGAATGGAGGGTACAAGTGGTATCTCTACAGACCCGAGCTCGAGTTAAGGTCTGGGTAGTGTGACCACCGAGTCACAATCGAGGAGCGCTACGTCAGGGGACGGAAGAGAAGTAGGTACGCTGGGCGCGGAAGTAAGAGGCTTGCGAGAAATGTTAGAGCAAATGATGGCAGTAATGCAGAATAAATTGGATAGCCAGGCACAGGTCTTGCAAAATCAGGTGCAGGAGGGCAGAAAACAGTCGCAGGAGATACAAAGTAAAGTGGATAGCCAATCGTGGGAGATAAAGGAGATGAGGAGCAAGATAAGAGTAGAGATAAGAGAGCTAGACGAGAGAATTAGCACCTTCAAGGCTCGTGTGACACGTCAGTTCGCGGAACACACCGTGGAGTTCGAGGAAAAAATCTACCGTCTGGCACTCGAAATTCAGGCGCAATGGCAGGTGAAAACTGACCAGCAAGACGAGAGGAATCTGCAGGCTAGGGGAGCGATCTGCGAGAGGGTAAATGTAGTTGTCGAACTTTGCGAAACTCAAGTCCAAGTCGTGAGGTCCGAAGTTCAAGTAGTCCAGGCACGCGTCGAAGAGGTCGCGGGTGAAACGAGCCATGTTGAGAGCATTGTACTTTTGTTACAAAATAGGATAGGCCACGTAAAAAGAGAACATGGGAAGTTGGTGTAAAACATTTCGCAAGGTACCTCGCAGCAGGGTCGTTAGCAATAACACTGCCGAATGTGAGTCGATTTGTCCCGGTTTTCACAGGGCAGCTGGATGGCGCAAGGCCGGTTCGTTTCATTAAGCGTATGGACAAGTATGTTAAAAATTTCCCATGCAGCGAGATCATGCGAATGGAGCTATTTTTGAGTCGGCTGGCCGGATGAGCGGATAACTGGGTCCAGTGCGTACTAGAGAGTTGGGAATCGTACGACAAATGTGGGGCAGCATTTATGCTGCGTTTTTGGTCACCCATTGTGCAGGACAAACAGGTGAACCATATATATATGGGCCGACATTACCAGGAGAGCGGGGTATCTCTGTCCAATTATGTGTGAAAGATCGTGGAGGAAAATAAATACCTAGATCAGGCATTTTCTCAGTCGTGGCTGATATATCATCTATCGAAGCACCTTCCATGGTATGTTAGAAACGCGATAATTACCGCCGAAATAGAAGACACCGACTCACTCATTAGGCTGGTCGAGCGCTTTGAGATGTAAACGGAGCCACGCCAGCTGACCGGTTGTCAAGGCCGGATGTAGGGTGACAGGTCGGAGAGACATAACGAAGGGCAAGGTCGCGACTGGAAACAAGTGTAAGGGGACCTTAGGGGGGAAAAGGAAGAAGGCGACCGGCGGCTGAAGAGTGAGCAGAGAGGTGGCGGCCATAAAAACCAGTCCAGTGGCAGGGGACCGCCACAAGGGAACCGCACGGTGGAGGTCAGGCAGGCTATTGTACAAGGCGATCAAACTGGAGCGATAGAAGCTAGGGCGGCAAACCCGGGTAGCCATAAAAACATAGACTGGGCGTCCCAGAATAGCGTGCACATGGTTGCCGGAGTGAATGACCAGGGTGTACATTCGGGAAACGAATCCCGCCTGGCTGCGAACGCCCCACGCAGTTAGGAACTGACAAGGTGGGGACAAAATACCAAGTGTACAGGTGTGAGGTAGATATGCACCTGGACGAGGCGGAAAACGATGCTTTATGGGATTTTCCGAACCCGACCAGCGGGGTCCGGGCAGAAAAGTCACCTGTAGTGAGTGTGGTTATTGGGGGGCGCGAAATTAAGGCAGTTGTCGACACCGGCAGCGAGGTATTGCTAATGCGTGAATCAGTCCTTAAACAGCTGCTAACTAGAGAGGGCAACTGAGAGGTGGTAGTGCTACCCATTTCCGACGTCGTCCTGGTAGGTGTGAATGGGAACCATATGAAGGCAGTTAGCCAGCAAGTGGTCATCAATGTCGGCATAGGTGAGGCGAAAATTCCCTTTAATTTCCTTGTGGCGCGAGACATAAAGCCAGATATACTGGTGGGAATGGACACGTTGCTGCGAATTGAAGCCCGCATAAACTGTAAAGAAAAGACGTTGGTGTTTCTTTGTGGATGGACGGGAATATGAGGTGATGATGGGGGCGAACCGGCGTGCCCACATGTAAACAAACGGGCAGTTCTACGTATTTACGCGACAAGTACCTTACAACAACACATACCCACATACATGAATAACTTAAGATAATGAATTAAATTTGTTCTCTTGAGCTGAAATATTACTACAGATGTTAATATAATTGTTAAAATTAGTATCTGCGTATACATATGAAAATTAAAATATAATAAGGAAATATAAATACATTTGTATAGCATTCTCACAAACATGGTATATCCACAGCGTTACAGCCCGAACTGAAATCAAAACCTAGGTAATCCAGGTCAATGGATTGATTACAGAAGAAAGAAGACAACTGTGATGCTGTGGCATTCAAAATGAGTGTCCAATCCAAACAGTAGAGATGGTAACATGCAGTGTTTTTATTCTGTTGAGAAGTGGGACATTTAGCTACAATGTGTCTAAATAAATAAAACATTGTAGCATTTGTAAGAAATACTGGTCACAATGAGAGGAATACTGAGTGGGTTTTACACTCAGGATCTACATGCCACATGATGAAAAATGACAGTTTACTGAGTCATACATCCTCAATAAAAGTAGGTAAAGTCAGTATTAATTGCTGTGAAAATATCTTCTCTATTGACTCAATAACTCACAACCAAGGTGAAGTGAACTTTATGATGAACGGTGTAGGCCTTAACATTGTTAAAAATGATATGGTTTTTCTTACAGGGAACAAGAATCTATGTGAAGTGTACTCTTTGACACTGAGTGAACAACCAAAGCCAGATAGATGTCTTTGCAGCTGAACTTTAACGTAAACATACACAAAATTTTTGGCATAGGAGGTTAGGTCACATTAGTCAAGATTACTGTATTGAATTGAATATTCAGTGTGAAACACGTATCCGAACAAAACATACAAGCGTTCCACTCAGTGATGCATGTGTGCAAGCCACAAGGCTGCATGAAATATTAACACACTCTGATCTTGTTGGTTTACTCACTCCAATCATAGAACAGGTACATCCTCTCTCTTGTTAGTGGATTCAAACACTTTGTACATCAAGAAGTTAAAAGGAATGTGAAACAAAAAATGTAACAGAATTCAAATGGACAACGGGAAAAATTATTAGTTCTCAGCCGATATCACTGTGTAATCTATGTATCGGTCGATATTAACGTTATTAAATCAGAAAGTAGTGGTTAATGAATTTGCCAATATTAAATAATGAAATGACGACGATTCGTAGAGTGGAACTTCAATGTAAAGTTCTGTATCTTACATTTCTCGTATCTTACGCACATTTGTTTTGGCCAAGGTAAGATCATAATATTCACAAATACTCACATTTCTGCAACACTCATTAAAAAAGGTTTTTTCCTTCCCTCTTTGGAATTTGCATTCTGCAAATGCAAAAACTTGAATTACAAATTTCTTGTTGGCTTTGAATGTATTATTTTACGTAGCAATCTTCAAATAACCTAAAATACTTAATACAGCAACAAAAACATTTCTAACAGCGTTTCATCTTAAATATAAAAAACTATTTGAAGTTTTCATCTTAAACTGTAACATCCAATATCTATGGAAAATGACGCCACCATATCACATTTATAACTACTAGCACAAATTGAGTGTCCACAAGTTGTAAGAAATATTTACACACACATGTATCCCTCTGTATTCGCGAACTTAGTGTTTGTGAAGTTGTTTATTTTCCTGAAAATGATTGAAACCATTTATACAATATTCACAAATAAAATTCTTATGTTTGGGAATGCAAATTTACAATTTTTTTCCCTGCTTCGTAATGCAAACACAATCATGCTGTTCCATATTGATTGCTGTTGCACACAGTACGTATATCATATCACTGATCATTGCTGCTACTCACACATATCATATCAATAGACGATACATCCAGATTGCTACAACACACACAATAGTAGTATACATGTCAGCCGCTTGGTAAGAGGACACATGCTTCTTGTCTTTTTGTAGTGACGTGTACTTACGGCCCTTTTCTTACTCCTCCAATATCCCTCACACAACAGTAAGCATTAGTCGTGATCATGAATATGAAGCACATAGAATACATTTGTGTGCCTGTTTCCAAGCAAAAAACAAAGTGGTTTTAAGTTTAATTTTAAAAAAACTGAAGTACTGGCCAAGTTAGAAAGTGTTTCCTCAGCAAGTCTGATTGCACGTGAATACAACATGAAAGAATCTACTGTGTGTTTCGTCAAGAAAAAAGAAGCGGAAATACATAAGTCCGTAAAATAAGTTGCCCCTCAATGTGCCTAAGTGACATTCGTGGTGCATGGCATTTATTACAAGAAGATAGAAAATAAACTGAATGGGATTGAAGAGATGGTGGCAAGGAAGTCTGTTGATAGTGAAATGGCCCTCGGGCAACAAGCACTTGAAATTTATGAACATGTAATAAGGGATGTACATGGTCCAAGGTCACAGCTAGTAAAGGGTTGTCAGGGAAATTACTTTTAGATTGGTTCAAGAACTGCTTTGTCCCAGAAGTGTACATTTATCTTCAGTCCAAGAACTTTAGTTGTAAGGTTCTGTTGACACTGGAAACATTTTCTGTGCAGTGTAATGAAGAAATTCAACATTCCCATCCCAATGTTGAAGTTTTATTTATGCTGCCCAATACAAGTGCCTTAATACTGCTGTTAAATCAAGGGATAACAAATGCATCTAAGAGCTACTTCACAAGAAACGTCTATAAAGCTGCCTGTCAGGCACTTTCTACTGATGTCGTTAACAGTTGCAGAGTACTAGAAGAAACTACATTTATGATGTTATAGATTTTATAGAGGCTGCACCTGAAGAAGTCTCGTAACCAACCATTAATAATTATTGAAAAAACATGTGAGAAGAATGTGTTATATTACAGTAAACTCTCACAAATCCGGGGGTCTCGGGGATTTGCGACCTTCGGATTTCTGAAAACCACGGATTTTTGAAATACTGTATTTTCCATAACAAAAATCTGCAAAATTAAAAAAAAAAAAAAACGTTTCATATACTTGTAAGTCCCCGATTTACTTCGTCCTGATAAACATCGTGGTTTTTACGTAAATTAAGGACTTACAGGTATAAGCCAATGCTGTTTGAAATAAAAAACCGGCACCTCGAACGCGTTTGGCAACACTGGCCGGCCGGCTGTGGGCACGGGCAGCCGGCTGCGAGCCATCAAGTCGTAAATAACTTGTCATTGTCACTAAGCGGCAGAAACAGCGATTACTTTTTCCTTCTCCGCCCGTGTGCCGGCAAAGTAAACTACAGTGCACATAGCAATACCTTAAATTTTACTTACCGCAATCATTGATTATTCCAAACAAGGCACGAAAAAATAAAAATTTAACACATTATGCACAGATTAGTAATATTTATACACTTTTACGCCAGATAGCTTGCACACACATTAAACTAAGGAAACACACAAAAAGTAGACTTTAATTATTTCTAGAGTTACAATTAACAGCACACGAGGTGTAAGCAGTCGGCTCACGATATTACTGTGTCGATAGTCCCACCACGTGAGTGAGGATGTCTGTTTGATGGCCTGTCTTCTTTTGTGAAGGAAGGTAGAATGCAGGATATGACATTGCATTACCTCTGACAAAGGTTAACAGTCTTTTTTGCTTTCTGAAAATTTCATTAGCATGTTCCAAACAGCAGCGGCCACACTCCACGTAACATCTGCTTTGTTACTATCGTTATCTTCATCTCCACGACCTTTTTTTTTTTTACGGAAACCATTTGTATAGTGCACTGTCCAAATCCTGTAGTTTGGCCGTTTGGAGTGTTTTGCGCTCATGAAATCCTTTCTCTGACTCGCTGTTCGAAATAACCATTTTAAGTTTGGCGCTACTCTTTTTAATGCCGTATATAGTTGTCTCGCTGATGCCATACTCTTCCTTGATTGCAGAAACCTTTACACCACGCTCCAATTTCTTGCAAATCTCGAACTTTTGTTTTAGTGTTAACGTTGCGTGCTTCTTTTTTCTTAACTGGCGCCATTCTCACAACAGACAACTGTACCAAATACCGTGAGCAGTGTCCGTGCACGTCTTATCGGTTTGTTGTGTTCCGGGACGGGAAGACACGTTGACCTTGGGCTTGCCGTATCTGCTGCTACTAGTACCGTTAGATGCTTGCTACTGTAGCAGCGTGGCACAGCGCAGCACAAACGCGAAGAAGCTAGGTGCAGCGCAGCACGGCGCAGCATGTTGCAATAATCAAAATGGACATTGCTTTGAGAAAACCACGGATTTTTGAGTACCACGGATTCTCGAACTACGGACTGGCGAGAGTTTACTTAGTTAGGAAAGTTGTTAACGAAGCTGATGCGGTAGTGATAGATATTGTGCGCTTGGCTGAAGAGATTGGTAGTTATGGTTTTGAAGATATGAGAATGGAAGGATATTATTAATGAAATGGTGCAAGAACCAACAAAACTAGCTAATGACAGTAGTGATAGCAATGATGAGAATAATGATTAGGTTCTTGAAGTGAAGATGTTTAGTTCTGCTAAGGGGTGGAAGATTTAAGCTGTTATCTTAGGGGAGGCAGGGATCAGAGGCAGATCTAGCTCTGTGTCCAGGGAGGGGAGAGAATATCTTAAACAGTAGATGTACCCACACCCCAAACCAAAAATGGGGAGTCTGGAGTCTTCCCTCCGGAAAATTTGGATTTGCAGGTGCAAAATTGTGCTATTTCAGGTGTTTTCGAAACCAAATATCTTAATGTACTGCTTTAAAAAATAGAAATACTTTTTAGATATGCTTTAAAAACTAAAACTTTTGTGCTGATATAAAAAAATTAAACATTTTTAAGATACTTCTTCAACAACTCTTTATAATTGTGTTAGCTCATGAAAAACATATTTTAATTTTAATGAATATCAAACCAAGTTGCACAAAACATTTGGAATCTATCAATTTTTATTAAATATGTATTACAGAAACACTGCATTCTTTGATGAAGTTATCAAAAATCGTACCGGAAAATATAACCAAGCAGACCTCTTAAAAGTTAGGTGCGACCTGGTAAATTTGGCAATAAATTTAGTTCTGCTGGTTGATGAATTTTCTCGGAGATCTTCCCCCACCCCTTTGTTCCAGTGCTGCGGCATATTTACGTAATTGTGTCGTGCCTCACAAGCTCTAACGAACTAGCTGTTAAGTGCTGACCAAAATCTCACCACTCTCTACATAGTTCCATGTTACGGGAACATACACTCAACGAAAACCAACTGACTTATTGAAACAAAACAACTTATACTGAAGTTAAATGTCAGAAGCCACTGGTTATTCACTCAGTATATGTAAACCTAACAAATTTAATTGTTATAATTTAATGAAATTTCTGAAAATATAGTAAAAATCCTTTATTTTTATTCTTTTTAAAACAAAATTGTTTTCTGGTTTATTGCATTGATCATACAGCCATGACATTTATTTGCCCTTGAGAGGTTAATGTAGTTACTAGTGACACATACAAAACTAACCCTATTTTCCATTTTATGTCAGAAAATTTCAGAATTTTTTTTTTCAAAACCATTTGTGATTTTAATGAAATTTTGCATGAAATTAGTATCATTCTTTAAGAGTAATAAAGCATTTTTAAAATTTTGTGCACGGGATATAGGCTATATGGTCTAATGCCACGAAGAAAAAGGTTACATTTCAGGGTATCTCTTAAGGAGCCATAACATTTTACCCCTTGCTACTACGAAGCTCTGTCATAGCTCTTTAGAAAGCTTTAAAACTAAATATTTTACTATGTTGAAGCAAATTTTACCTCGATTCAAAACTAACCCTCTTTTTTTACGGTTGAATAGTACCTGAAAATACTTTGTTTCTGCAACATTTAGCTAGCCATAAAATACTGAAGGGGTGGTAATAACAACTTATTTTTTTCTTGTATAGTACACAGCAGTAAGTACTACTAAGGAAATAAACAATAAAATGTTATTTGGACCTGTGCACAGCTGTGCCTGTTTCAACATGCACAGTATTGTTGCATCAGCTAACGGCACAGCTGTGCCTGTTTGAACATGCGCAGCATTGTTGCATCAGCCATCGGCACAGCTGTGCCTATTTGAACATGCGCAGTGTTGTTGCATCAGCTAACGGCACAGCTGTGCCTGTTTGAACATGCGCAGCATTGTTGCATCAGCTAACGGCACAGCTGTGCCTGTATGAACATGCGCAGCATTGTTGCATCAGCCAACGGCACAGCTGTGCCTGTTTGAACATGCGCAGCATTGTTGCATCAGCCAACGGCACAGCTGTGCCTGTTTGAACATGCGCAGCATTGTTGCATCAGTTAACGGCACAGCTGTGCCTGTTTGAACATGCGCAGCATTGTTGCATCAGCTAACGGCACAGCTGTGCCTGTTTGAACATGCGCAGCATTGTTGCATCAGCTAACGGCACAGCTGTGCCTGTTTGAACATGCGCAGCATTGTTGCATCAGCTAACGGCACAGCTGTGCCTGTATGAACATGCACCGAATTGTTGCATCAGCCAACGGCACAGCTGTGCCTGTTTGAACATGCGTAGCATTGTTGCATCAGCTAACGGCACAGCTGTGCCTGTATGAACATGCACCGCATTGTTGCATCAGCCAACGGCACAGCTGTGCCTGTTTGAACATGCGCAGCATTGTTGCATCAGCTAGTGCCAGCTGTGCCTCTTTGAACATGCACAGTTCTGCTGCTGTCTGCTAGTTCAATTGGCTGTAGCCAGTATTGCCAACTGTATGGTCCTGACAGTACTTGTATGGTAATTTCACTGTGTGTACGGTATTTTAAAAGTATTGCAAATTCCAGCTAAATAAACTTAAAAATCTTTGTTGCGACTCGATTAATTTGGCATCAAGTTTTTTAGCTACGCAGCAGTTTTTAAATTTTATTTCCTATTTGGAGACAATCCGTGAGCTTTTTAACAGCAGTGCATTCGTTTCATAAATTCTGAAATAATTTAAATACATTTTCAGTTGTTTTATTTATTTTTTCATTGAATGATAGAAACAAAGTGCTATGAAAATATGATTTTGCGACTATTGCTAGTTGTTTGTGGTCATAGCACTCCGCTTATGTCATTCGGTAAAATTAAAAATGTATAATATTTTCAGAACAATTAGGCTATAATTCTTTCAGGCTGTATTAAAAGTAATGTTACGTTGTTTTGAAGTTTCGTGAAATTTTCTCTTTGAATAAAATGAAATTTTGTAAAAATGCTGCAAAACTAATTTTGTTACCAAATCTACCGAATTGAGGCAAGAAATTAAAGGTAAATTGAATTGATTGTGCCACATGCTTTGAAAAAACTGCATTACAGTTTGCATTTTTCTGAGAGCACGGCTCATGCAAAAGCCAACAATTCCTTAGCGAAAGTGCCTCTTTTTGCCTACGTACCAGATGTGATGTCATAGCATTAGTAGGGTGCTTTTTTCTTGTTAACAGTGCAATCTATGTTCTTGCAACAAGATGACTGTTTTTGTTCCTTACAGTGTGCTGCTCGAATAGTTAAACATAAAAAAGGTTCCGAAAACCTGACGGCAAAGTAATTTTCTGCGTTATGAGGGTGGCTTCCGCTTTGATTTCATGAATGGGAGAAGTTTAAGAGCTAAAATTTTTACTGGTTAAATATCTCAATAGTACATAAAATCAGTCACAGTATCGTAATGTAACTCCAAACCTTTTTTGATGTTTGGACAAAATACTAATTTTAAACTAGATTTTCAATGGCTTATAACTCCCTTAATGTGCATCTGTCTTGAAAGTGCTCCCATACAATGTCGGCTTATTGTTTTACAAGGAATCACTTCCCGGAGTTTGGGCTAATTATATCTTTACAACCTGTATATTTACTTACTCTGGCCTGAGTACAGTAGACATACGGACATGCGTCTTCTGCAGCAATAATATACTTTTACACATTGTCTGGAGCATCATATTTTCTTTAAGGACATTCACTTGGCTCAAGTGCGTAGTTTTATATTTATACAACATAATGTTTTATAGACGTTACTAGTAACTACAATTTCCACTTGTGAAAATTTTTTTAGCTCTCACAGCCTTCTCATATCGGCATGTCAAAGTCCAAATTTGCAAGTTACGGGAACATGCTAATAACAAAAACCAACTGACTTACTCTAATGACATCATTTACTCTGAAATAAGGTAGTATGGGCCATGTGCCCATTTTTAAAAATTACCTTATATTAAGAAAATATCGTTACTTTTAGATTTTTTTAAAAAAAATTTAAAGGAATTGCGTTGTGTGATTTTAAATCTTTTAGCACATGACCTATACTATCTAATTTCAGTGTTAATTATTTCATTCATGTAAGTCAGTTGGTTTTTGTTATTAGCATGTTCCCGTAACTTACAAATTTTGACTTTGACCTGCCACTATGGGATGACTATGAGAGTTAAAAAAGTTTAACAATTGGAAAATGTAGTCACAAGTAACGTGTGTTCAACTAACACTACGTCGTACAAATACAAAATTATGCATTTTTGCTACGTGGACACCCTTAAGTTCTGTTACCCACCTTTTGTCACATATTACCTTGAATATAGTACAAAAGACAGAAGCACAGGTACTCACGTTTTAGTACTTGACAGATACACACACAAATAGGACGACACAAAATCGTGGAAGCGTGTATCGTGACGTTTCGCTGCTTAGAGCAGCTTCCTCGGGCGAAGAGACATGTCTGACTGCGGTGGGACTGCCGATGCACCGATGCTGATGCACCTAGCGGCCAATGGTTGAACTGATGAGAGGCAGGAGATTCAAAAGCGTCAAGTAGAAGAGGATAATGAGGATATACGTATTCAGTGGTTGTGGGAATCTGAATGACTGGGGATGTTATCTTATAATGAGACCTGGTGGTTGCCTGGATTTAGTGATATATTGATGAGCTATTTCCCATCATCTGAGTTCAGAGCTATTACTTGTAGGTGGCAGGGCACTCACTACTCTAGTGCTGTAGCAAGAGTCAAAGTCTTTGTTATAATGGGCTGTATTCACCAGTCATATAATTTATTAAAACTGTAACACACACACACACACACACTTCAGCTGGCAGAACTTGCAGTACTACTTTCCTTTTATCATTATTGTACCATGTATGCACTTACTGTATGGAGTGCAGAGATCTATCAAAAGTGAGTGGACTTCTGTAACAGTTTTAGTATTGGAAAATTTGGTAATGTAGTAACATTCATGTAGAGAGAAAAGCATAATTCTGTAGTTGTAGAGATTCACAGGTTAAAACGTGCTGCCACATCAATGCTGTAATATTGTCAGGTTCAAACAAAATTGTAACTGAAATAATTCGTAACCAACTTCATAAAATTCCTTGCGAAACAGTGTTGTGAGGTGAGGTCAGGTGTGATATTGATTTTGAATTTCGTGCAAGGTAAAAGTCAAACTGTTTAGATTTAATGAGGTTCTGCTCTATGGTCCATATTGTCTGTCTTGTGTTGCAGGTATTCCAGTAAGAAAAGGAACAGTGCTGTGAAACACAAGCCTCCACATCTGCTTGCTCCAAGCAGACTGAAGGTAATTGAGCTCATTGTCTAGTGGTTGATGCTGCAACTACCGAGGAGGAATGTAACGTTGTATGTACTGTGCAGTCGAGAGAGTCCTACGACATCATGGAGCGCCACGCGGACTGCTTCGTGTTACCTACCAAGGCCTTCCAACCACGCATCATGAAGTCTGAAGCAGAGTCAAAAGTACGGTATCTGAGAACATATCACCCACCTAGTAATAAAGACAAGCGAGTTGCGGCTGTGAAGCGTGATGTGTCGAGTGTGGTTAGTATCTTGCAACTCAGCGTGTGTTGTCTGCCTGTGCTAGTATACAATTGCCTGGTCTTCATTCCTCTGTCTGTACTGTTCCCGTATATGTACTGTAGTGTAATAATTCACATTCTGCACCTCAACTGCTCCAGTTTGTGTTTTGTCATCATTGCTAGGTTTGGTGGTGTTGCTAAGCTATAATTTTGTTAGCTCAGCTTGGTCTGTCTTCTTTCCTGCATCTCCTGTGCATCGCCTGGAACTTTCTGTTATTGCTTTCCATCATGCAGTAACTTTTATATGTTTCCTGTCACTTTTTTACATGTGTAAACATTTCGATGAGTCTGAGTTCAAATATTGTGCTGAAACATTTTCTTTACAAGTGAACTACTAACAGACAATCCTTTAACCAACGTGACTGCATCCAGATGTATTTCATTCAACCTTTTTTTTTTTTTTTTTTTTTCAGTCACAGCTTGATTTTGTTACACATATCGGTTCCTGAAAATAACCTTAAATTATTGCCCTTGTAAAATTGATGCCCGTACAAAAAATAAAAACTAAGGTAACCTTCTGCTGTTACGTTGTTTCACCTTCATATGCTCATTGAATAAGCTAATTCATTGTTTAATGAAAGTACGTAATAGATTGTACTCAGTTTTTAGTCAACATTTACCAGCTAGCAAAAAACGCACTGGTTTGTGGGATAGTCTGTACCAGCGGCTCACTGCACATTTGTTAGGCTCTGTGCTTGTCAGTGACCTGACCTATCTCTGGTAAGCATATCCTTGTTAAGAAGTAGACAAAGGGGCTGAATCTGTTACTGTAAAACCTTCTCTTATAGTGTTTTCCTGGTTATAAATTTACCTTCATTTGGTCCCTAAAACTGTTTTATAATGGGAAATGGCCTTTTTATAATATTTTTCCATTTGAAAAGCAGTGTAGTCACGCAACCAGATAATATTGGAAGTAACCAGAAATTATCTCTTTGAACCAGGAATTCCTAAAAGCGAATTTGTTTACGGTAAAAGTTTTCCAATAAAACTTCATAAATTGAAGATTAATTAAGATTAATTAACATTTTTGTCTACAAGTGTATCAGTTTGTTTATCTGAGTGCTCATCATGTCGGCCAGTCTCAGAAAACTTCAGGAATTGGTGTGGGTCTCAGCATCTTCGAAAAACAATACAACCTTTGACGGATGGTCCTAATGTAAACTTAAAACTTGTTTATGATGTGCTCTTCTCTTGAATAAAATAAAACAGAAGGCAAGTACATATGTATCATGTTTATTTCATGGAATGGTAGAAAGCCAGCACGCCTGTTAGCTTCTTGCTTGAATGCAGTTTAATGAAAGTTTGTTAGTAACAACGTTCTTTAAGGTACCACATCTGAAGATACTGTAGTTTATCAGACACAAACTACTTTTGTTTACATATGTCTGGAATCCACTGTTCCTGAAACATTTCTGTCAAGAATCTTTCCAAGAACGTATGTTTTTTTACTCCCTCCTCCCCCCAAATTAACCTTTTTTTCTGCAGCCAGTGAGAGACAAATACTACCATGTCTGGTCACGGTGCCTGCTGATACAACGTTGTTAATCTCAACTTAATTTCCACACCATAATCAATTATATCAACAACCACATCCAAATTTAGAAATGATATTCCCAACATGACTTATCACATACACACTAATTTAATCCTTAAATTCTTTCGGAAAAAATTGTTTTGTGACAACATTGTTTGTCTGAGTTATTTAATTTCAACTTTGGAATGTACGCAACTTGTAAAATTTATTACCAGTGTGGCAAGACTATATGTTTGATGAAATGTGTGTACGGTATTGATGGCTACTGTCACTTGTTATGAGCAGAACTGTGCACATGTTAACTTGTGGGTTATGCTGTAGGAAGATGACTACTCGCAGGACGAGTGGGAACTAGCTGTCTCAGACGACTTGCAGCAGGAAGAACAAGTTAAACTTCTCTCACAATCTCCTCTGTCGGATTCCAAAGTAAGTGCTACATAAAATTTATTGTGATATTTTGATACATGAAATAATTGTGTAACTGGCCTGGCTGGCTTGTTTAGTTTTTTTAGGATGATAGGGAGGGAAAATGTAATTAGAAAATTGCTGGATGTTTTGTCATCTTAGCTCGAAGGATAGATTTTTATTTTATTTTATTTTTTTATTTATTTATTTATTTTTTTTTTTTAAGGAGAGAGAGCAAGGGACTTGAAAAGCAGTCTAGACAGTCAATATTAGGTTTTTTTAATTCAGCGTAGTTGTATTTCCTCTACTCAACAATTACTGCAGAAAAAGAGAAGGGTGCGGTAAGAAGTGATGGTTTATACATGTTAAATTTTAATACAATTTAACCAAAAGTTTGTCTTAGGTTTGTTAAATAAATTCTTTCTCTGTTAATGTGATAACCTGGACAGAAAAGTAATTTTTAGGTTAAAGCAAGCGTATTTTTACATCATTTTCTAATCAAATAAACCAAAAAGTCAGTTTTGTGGACAATATGTTATTTTCCTTGTCGCAGCTGTGATCGACTACACGTTGGTTGGTCTCCCTAATGCTACGAAAGACGGACACTGGTTTTTGAGATGTTACACCATTATCAACATGTCCGAAGTGTGTGTGTTTCTTACCTCACAATTTACAAGTGCATTGCAGTGTAGTTGCCATACATAAATATGTACATGATGCTTGTCTCAGTTATTACATAATCACTCCCCGAAGATACACAGGCACTTGCTTTGCATGCAGCTGGGAGTAACCTCTCTTGAGGATATGTCAGACATGCCAAGTGCTGACTACAGAACAACATCACACTATCTACTTTGTGTTTTACAATATATTTACAGTTTATTATTATATATTGCACTCTTATGTACTTAGTGAAAATTTTATATGTACTTCAATATGCTACACCTAACACTATACAAAGTCTTTAGAACAGTTTTTAAACAAAACTTTGTAATGCAGTTTCTTTGAAATGAAACCATTTCATCCCAATTCTAACTCGAACAAACATGATGTACAACTATCTTATGATGAAATACAGAGTGAAACAATCCCTTAAAATGTGCCTGATCAATATTAAAGTCAAAAGTCAAATGTTTCCCTTAGACCTACAGTACAGTAATTTGCAAGATTTCAAATGTTGCAAGATTTTATTATTTAGGGCAATGTATAATCAGTCATTCAGTATTCTGTACTTAACACAAACATGTCTGCATGTTTTTTGTAACGAAGATCTTATGAGAAAATTATGCCTGGTGTGTTACAGGTGTCGAGCCGTGACTCTGCTTACAGTGGTGGTGTGTCGTCAGGGCGAGACAGTTGGGGCCTTTCTCCGGACCAAAGGTACTTATTATTTTCTATGTTGTAACTATGAGGGTGCAGTGTCTTTAACAGTGATTACTTGTAGCCGTGTCATTTTTACATTCATTACCAGTTATTTTTGTTATTGTGAACTTTACATAGGAAAGTTTGTCGCAGGAGAGTTGTGTCTGTGTGTGTTGTGTGTGTATGGTGTATGTGCGTATGTGTGTGTGCAGGCCTGTGAATATGAAGGAGAGAAGAGTCTTCATGTACAAATACGGGGGAAGAGTCCTTCATGCACAAAATGGCAATCATTTGAAAGTGTTTGGCACTATGCCATGTCTAGGGAATCATAAAATCAGTTGAAACAAAATTTCATATTTTGATACATCATTACCTAAGCATTGAATTTGAGAGTGAATGTTGTTGTAGAGCTGTCGTTTCAAAAGGGAACAAGATGTGAATAAGTAATTTTTTTATGTCGTACAGTATAATATGAGCATGATAATAGCGAGAACTTGATTAGTTCGACGTATCATGGAACCGTCAAAAGTTGCAAAAATTTTCCTTGAAAAATTGTTTTTTATCAGAATAAACATGTATGACGAAATTGTCTGAAGTGGGCTAGCACCCATTTTAGTGACAGTGTGAAGCACGCTTTTATCTGTCTGATGTAGCTGCACCATTCCCAAGATGGCCCCCTTCCTTTCTTTCCCTGCATCGTTAATTCTTCAGCCAACGTTACGCCTTTGACACATTCTTTACCCCCTCCCTTACCCATTCCACCCCAAACAAGCATGTTTCTCTCCAATTAAAATACTGTTCTTTAAATGTGACCAGGTTAGTATTTCTGTAGACATTTGCTGTCATTGTGGTTAGAACTTGTATTTTCTGCTTTGGTTTATTGGTAATGATTTTAGATAATGTTGCATTATGATTTTTGATTACATCTCTTACTACTTTGACTTTGCAACTTTGGATTACAACTTTGAGACATCTTTGTTTGTTTGTGAGGGCGAGATACGTTGTCTGAAGCAACTCATCACTGTTGACAGAAATTACTGCCAGTAAATGTAGGCATGTTGTAGGCTTGAGAACAGGATTAAAGAATGAAACCATATTTCTGAAGAAGACAGTCCTACTGCTCTGGTGTCTTAACACAGTGAAAGACTATGCACGATAAATTTGTGGGTGATAATTATTTTAACTGTGGAAGGAAATCTAAAATGACTGTAATGCCCATGTAGTAAATGTGTGCAAACTACAACATTTCTCTAAACTGATTAATTAATAAATGTGAGCATGCTACAATATTTCCCTAAACAGATTAATTAGTAATTGAGTGCATGCTACAACATTTCCCTAAACAGATCAATTAAACAACATCCTCAAAGTGTCCAGACTGCGTAGCTTCGAGAAGTTGTCATTCTCTTCATGCCTTCCATACTATCTCGTGCATGTGCAGGCTACGGCTGATGTGTTGTGAACTGCATGCAAGTAAGTCATGGGAGGAAATATCTTTTAAGTGACTAGCTGTTATTATTTTTTTCGAGGTGGTCACGTGCGGTGGCTGAGTTGCACAGTCAGGTTTTCAGTTTATATGATCCACGTACTTTTTGTGTTTCATTGTAAAGACATTTTGTCAATCAGCTTAAGTATATTATCATTGAATAAATATAAATTGTTTCTTGTAAAACAGGTTTAAACACAATTTTAATGCAGTATTTGGGTGATTTTTTGAGTTTTGGCCGTCAAAGTCACCCCAATTTGGTTATAACGAAAACGCTGCTATTGTGAGGACCGGACGTGGAACTGTAACACCTCGTTATAATGGGAGACTACTATATTTCAAGGACTTCTGAACCAATTGCAACCAAATTTTGTATTTAGACAATTCATCATCCAAAATTTTTGTTTGGCTGTGTTAAATGCTGTAGTTCTGTCATTTTGTAAGATAGCACACGAAGAAATAAAGTGTTCTTGTCATATTTAGAGACTAAACTGATTGTAACCAAATGTCATGGGTTGACAGTTCACTTGAAAGATTTTATTTTACCGTATTTACCGGCATATACGACTGCTATTTTTACATATTTTTGGCCTTCAAAAATTGCTACTCGTCTTATATGAAGGTATGGAAATTTTTGGTAACCGAAAAATCGTTTGAAAGTTAAGCTGTAAGCTGTGGAGTTGTATGATGTTTCAAGCAATTGCGTTTTCCGTTACAAATGAAAACAGTTGCACCGTTTTACTAACAAAATTTATCGTACAAAATTTTGATGAGCGTCATATTTGTAACAAAGGTCACTTTTACCTCGTAGCGAAGTGTGCGTCGCTTGGCAATCGATGCAGCTGGAGCACATGCCTAGATCCTTTGTCTCGCCAGCCCACAACTCTCGGGCGGAGAAAACGAGGATCTAGGTCCGCATGCTTAGATCCTGTCTCGCCAGCACAAAACTCTCGGGCGGAGAAAACAAGGATCTAAGTACCGCATGCCTAGATCATTTGTCTTGCCAGCACAGAACTCTCGGGCGGAGAAAATGAGGATCTAGGTACCATATCACACATTCATGTGTCCAGTGTTGGCAGGCTGGCGACAACAGCGCACAGCAATGCGATGACCTTGCAAGCAGCTGTTGTAGCCCGGCGTTGCCATGTAGCGCACAGCGTGCCTCAGTCCGGAGTTGCCAAGTCGCGCACACGTTCCTTGGCTCTTGGGCGCCCGGAGGGCAGTAGTAGCCAATATTATTGGTTTATGTGTCTTCTATGATGTTTATATAACGGTAATAAATGCATTAAAAGTATTTAAACTAAATTTTTAATGTTTCTGGCAAAGGAAAAAAATATTTTTCTGTCGGGAATTTCAAAATAATTTTTTTTTTTTTCAAGATTTTTTACCTTCAAAACCATGACTCGTCCTATGTGCTAGGTCATCCTATATGCCGGCAAATATGGTAGTATGGTTTATGCTTTTATGTCCATCATTTTGGAAGATAGTAGCAATGTACCGATGTAATTCTTTCTGTATTGGTTTTCCACCTTTCCGTTTTTTTAGATTTTCAATACCGTGTATACATTCCGAATTGATTAATATATTAACATACATTACACATTTTCTTAAATATGGTTGGCAAACCTGTATTTTACAACATGGGATTCATTTTTATCCCCCTACTTTGTTATGGCTGCAATGACAAAGACGATGGTGTGATGGTACGCATTCATTGTTAAATAACACATCTGTGATACAGTTTTGTTAATGTTTCTGCGGCCGTGAACAGGTTAGAGCTACTGTAAAGTTTACGTAAATAACTTCAGTTTCTAGTGATGCGTGACAAAATGTGTTAAGTTATCGTATCAACATTATATTTCTAAAACATGTGATTTTGTATTACTTTACAGCCTGTGTTATGGGACTTTATATATTACAACAATATCCCTCTATTTCAACCCCATTTACTATGACCACCTCTCTATTATGACCATATCCTTGGAAACTGTGGCGAGTTGTAATAAGAGAAGTGTCACCATATTAGGCATTGTGACGGTGGTCCCGAACGGCCTCTTACCGCCCTCTAGTAGTAGTAGTTAATGGGTCGGCTGCAGCTGGTGCGTGTTGTTGTTGTGCATTCTGGGACGTAACTCTCTTCTGTTGCTATTGCAAGTAGTTAGCAGGCAGAACAATGGCGAAAACAAACGAGCTGATGCAGAAGCAGTGCTTATAATACTGAAGCTCGGATAACAGTGAGGTTAGTCAGCAACGGATAAAAAAAATAATAAGAAAAATCATATCTGTAGTTTTTTTTCTTCTTTATTTAACCTTTTTTTGACACAATTTAACAGATAAAGGCAATTCACATAGTGAGTGCTTGCCCAGGGTTACTTTAGGCGGATTTTTCTATCTACGTATTACAACTTGCCGCTTGTCCTCCATAGTAGTATTTGGCCAGGCACTTTATCTACCTTAGTTCTGACTATGCGGTTATCAATACCTACTTCTGGTTACAGTACTATGAAATGAAAAGGCAGTATGCCAAAAAGAAAGACAAAAAAAGGAAGGATTTCTTCTAACGAATCCGCCCCCTCTACCACCTCTTAATACGTCCTCTTCCTCCCGCCATGACGCCCCAACTAAACAAAACACTCAGCCAGCCGTCTCCCGGCGACCGTTCCCTAGCTCCAATGGATCACAACTAACTGTTTACAAACTCCAACAAAAAACTTAGCCAGCCATCTCCCGGCGACCGGTCACGAGCTCCGATGTATCACAACTGACTTTCCTGGATGGACACTCTGACTTGCTCGGCTGAGAGGCGGAGTGATACCACGGGATCCAAGGTGCTAAAAAAACTGGTCAATTGACATTTATAACATGAAATTTATATGTAACATAGTTACTGACAAATTTGCAAAGCATTTTATTCCATCATACCAGCTAAACATTCATTAAGTTATTAATTAGGGACGTGCAGCGTCATCAATCTGTCGCAGATCACCACCTTTTCAGAGTTCTTTTGCACCCGACACTACCACCTACGTCAAACGAGAAACGACCGGCAATGCTCATCGCATTCCAGCACGTCCCTGTACGTGTCTCCAAGCGGATGAACTCTGACCTGCCTGCCAGATAAATCCATCCTAACACAGGCTAAGCCAGAGCCCACTTGAAATGTTAAAACCCAGCACGTTTCTGTAAGTTCTTCCAAGCAAGTGAACTTTGACCAGCCTGCCAAATAAATTCCAATCCAGGAGAAGCAAGCTAAGAGGCTACTTGAGATTTTAAAAATCCAGGTAAGGCAAAATATAAGAAAAAGTTACTAGAAAAGTTGCGTGAAATTAAATTAGCTTTAAAATGAATCCAAACACGATATGAGTCAGATAGCATTGACACGTAAAATTTAATACTTTTATCTTGCCTCAACAGTTAAATTTTAAATTTTCAATAAAATTTAAATGTTAATATCTATGCTAGCATTCCCAATTAATATGTTGGATCCCGCTGTCTACATCCTTATACCTGGTTAGATTGGACTACTTAAATTGTTATACATAAAAAAAAATATTAATTCAGGCCTAAGGAATTGAAATTACTATATGATAAGAGGCCAAGTTAGTGCTACGTGCCAGTGCACGTCACAGTATTATTTGAAGCATGAAAATTACTTTCTAAAAAACATAGTGTCATTAGTATCCTTGCTTTTTCTTTGAGTCACATAATACTCTGTTGTAATATCAAATCAGTTTTGCTTCAGTTATCAGAATGGTTCACGAAGTATATCGGTAGGGGTGGGCGAATATGAAAATTTAATTTCGAAGCAAATATGTTGAAATATTCACGAATTTGAGTCGAATATCAAGTAAATTGAATTTTTAAACAAATATACAGTGCAAAATAATTTACACTGTTAGGAACTTACCTTGAAGGCTAATTCTAAGTTGGGTAAAAAATAAGTTTTGTAGTGATTTGCAAAAAAATGTTTTGATTGGAATTATTTATGTAATTGCTCAGGATGTTTTTTCAGATGATTCTGTAGGGTTGTAGTGGTGCCTAAAAAAAATCACAAAATCCCAAAAAAATTCAGTTGGTTTTATAAAACTTAACAGACCCTAAAATTGTATATTTTTTAAATTAATTTATGAAGTACCTGTTGGAATTTTGAATATTTTCTTGCATGTTTTGCATGTTGCTTCATTACCGTTGACACTTTTAGTAAAAAATAACCAAATACTGCTCCTGGATTTTTTGGCAGGTGGCCCAGTATTCAGACCTGAAGTGCTTGGCTCCATTAGTTGATTTTAGGAAATTTCCAAAATAGTTTTCCAGGTTGTCTACTTCTACGTAGTGACATTCGTTACTTTGCATTCACGAAGCGCTTATGGAAACCCACTAGGAATATTCCTACTGGGTAGCATTGTTCACGTGACTGGATCTACTCACTGCAGAAGTGGTAGTTTCAGTCGCCGATCTGGCAGAACCGTGTTACTACACCAGGTCAAAACAGTGCTGAATATCCTTTTGTGCTGGTATAATATACGTATGTAGCATTAAAATTGCATACTAGTAATAATAATTTATTCCATGCCTGAATTACATACTCTGGCAATATTTTTACTTGATAAACTGCTCCAGACTTCTTTTTCAATAAAAATAATACGATCCAACATTGTATTTTCCGTGAACATGCATTCAAACCGCCTTCCAATATATTTTCTATTATTTACACATGTGGGAGTGTTTGTTTACGTTTTACGGGCGCTTTCCTTTGTGTCGTCTGCTTGCTTCTATTTACACCGCTCCCCAGCAGGGTAGATCTACGTGGATCCGGCGACGGGATAGAGTTGAACAATTTGAGATCTTGAGGGCCGGTTTAAATTTTATCACATGACGTTTCCGACCGATTTACTCTCTATCGATTGGATCCGAAGTAGTTTCCGTAAGTGCCTACTGATTTCGCTTGAATACCGCATCTCTGAACGTGGCCGCAATATTGTCATGATATTACTTTGAAGTGCATAAATAATTATGCACTGCACCGGTCCGTTTCCTTTGTGCATGTGCTATGACACGGTGGCTGTTGGCTGTGTGGCTTGCGACTGAGACCACTCGAAATGGCGCACTTGATGTAAACCATAGACATGGCCTAGGCTATTTATTTCCTTTCTAATTTCATCTATATGACTTGCATCGCATTGAGTGTAATGTCACGACCATTTAGTTAAAAAATATTTTGCTGCGTAATCTGCAATAATCACTCTGTTGTATTTAGGCACAAATTGATATACCAGATGTTGTTTCTACAAAAATTAGCAGCGTTTAACGAAAGTTTCGAAGATAAAACATCTGGGGCTCTAAATAAAAATTATTTAAAGATGTGGTTTTCCTATTGTTTGAATGAAATTAGTTGTTTGTTTAGTTTAGTCAGTTTTGGCTGCTTTGTATGTATGCTATTAAGGTTATGTTTTTATGGTCCACTAGCCAATGTGTGCAGTTAGTATCAAATAAAATCTTTGAATGTTTATAATAACGTAAATTCGACACAATCTTCAAGTTTTGGCCAAATAACAATTTTTAAGATTACTTATAACCATCAGAAAATTGTAGGAATTTTTTCGAAGTTCAGAGTAAAAATTTTATTTTGAATATGATATTGAATAATAAAAATATTCTATTCGACTTCGAAACTTCGCCCACCCCTATATATCGGTATTGTGACGTGCACTGGCACGTGGCACTTACTTGGCCTCTTATCATAAAGTAATTTCAAATTATTTTTTGTCTTAGTTAACATTTTTTTCTGTTGTTTATAACAAATTAAGTAGGCCAACTTAACCAGGTATAAGGATGTATACGACGGGATCTAACATATTAATTGGGGATGCTAATACAGAAATTAACATTAAAAGTCTATTCAAAATTTAAAATTTAACTGTTAAAGCAAGAGAAAAGTATGTAATTTGACGTGTCAATTTTATTGGATTCGTGTGGTGTTTGGACTCATTTTAAAGCTAATTTAATTTCAAGCAACTTTTCTAAGTAAACTCTTCTTATATTTTGCCTTGTTTGGTTTTTTTAAATCTCAAGTAGCCTCTTAGGTTGCTTCTCCTGGAATGGGATTTATGTAGCAGGCTAGTCGTAGTTCTCTTGCTTGGAAGCACGTACAGAGAGGTGCTGGCTTTTAAAATTTCAAATAAGCTCTGTGCTAGCCTGTGCTAGGATGGATTTATCTGGCAGGCAGGTCAGAGTTCACTTGCTTGGAGGCACGTATTGGGACGTGCTGGAATGCGATGAGCTCTGCCGGGCATTTCTCGTTCGACGTGGGTGGTAGTGTCGGACGCAAAACTCTGAAAAGGTGGTGATCCGCAACATATTGATGACACTGCACATCCCCATTTAATAAACTCAAGGAATATTTAGCTGGTATTATGGAATAAAATGCTTTGTAAATTTATCAGTAACTATGTTACATACAATGTTTAGGTTATAAATGTCCGTCTACCAGTTTTTTAAGCAAGTAGGTATCCTGTTGTATCACTCCGCCGGTCGGCCGAGTAAGTCAGAGTGTCCACCCAGGAAAGGCAGTCATCGTGCATCGGAGCTCGTGGACGATCGCGGAATGATGGCCGGCTGAATGTTCGATCAGTCTTAAGTGTCATGGCGGAACAAGGAGGACGTGTACGGGAGTGCTGGCGCGGGGAAGTTAAGCCTCGGGGGCGAAATCGCTCTGGTTAAACTTCATCTTCTTTATTTTTTTACTTTTCTCATTTGTAGTCAGTAGCTCCAGGTGTGCCAAGGTGTTGCACCATATATAATAGGAATAGTATAGCCATCTTCCTGAGTGAAGCAGATTACGAATACTAAGTTTGTAAATCGCAGTGCCGTGCGTCTCTATTGTCTTGGGCAGACACTCGGGAATAGTTGTTTTGGCGAACTATCTCATGTCACGTCACCGGTTAATCTTGTTATTTTGGTTGTTTACAATGGACACCTATTTATATTTGAACACTGATCGTAGCTGCAAATAAATAGTCGTGAAACAGATTGGTGTGTTTCTTTGTGTTTCTTTTGGTATCGTCATCCTGCAAGCTACATCTTTCAGTAACAACAATAACTCAAAGCACATAAACCCGTTACATGTGTCGCCATGTGCCAAGGAACGACACATAAACATATGTAACCCTACAGACGACACATACATATACAGAGCAGCACCACTGCAGTATATGTTCTCTTCTGTATGTATAAATATAAAATGAATGTAACTAAATTTTTACTGATAGTTTGTCATTGCAGCTTTATTTTTAACATAGTTTATAGTTCTATGTGTATAATTAATACAGATTTTATTACGTATTTTAGGTTTCTGATGACCAGTTATAACCAAATTGTGTACAGTAATACATTTCTGTAACTACCACTTGCAGTTTCAGAAAATAGGGTAATTATAGAGGGATAATCGTTATAAATATAGTAAAACCTCTATTTCAACCCCCGCGATTCCCAAGAATACTGTCATTATTGAGAGTTGGTCGTAATAAAAGGGGTTGTTAATAAAAGGGTTTTGTGGTGCTCGGCAGCTTTCATTTCAGTATGTTTTATTAGGTCCACCAATAACCACGATTATATGATTATATATTAAGCACATGTGCCATACATTAGCCATCCACCTCTTTTAGTTGCAGATTTACCAACCAAGCTTACCTTATTCAAGGTAGCTACAACTGTGCCACAGGAAACCTAATTTACCAGCTACAGTGTAAACACTGCACAGCAGAGTACATTGGCCTCACCTTCAGCACCAGGGTGGCCACCCACTCGTGAATTTCGGGAACTGTGAAAAGGCCATGAATTTACAGTGACTTATGAAAACCGTAGTAAAACCATTCCATTTTTTCAATATATATAGATGCATTTACATTTTGTTTAGACCTATCATTGGCAGTTTATTTTAAATGATAGTGAATTTATATCCTTTGTGTTTCCAACAAATTCTGTGTCGTCTTGGCCAGGCGAATCATTTTGTGCGTTGACAGCATTTTACCATGGCTGTGAGGTGACACAGCAACCAGGGATGGCTGCTCGGAAATTTTGGTACTGTTGTGACAAAACATTAGTACGTTAGTCTGAATACTGGTACACAATGCAAGGTCTACACTAAATAAAATATCAAGCCCAGCAATATATCATATATATTTTTAAGTTTTCCTTAACACCTGGAGGTTGTATAAACAATGGTACAACACTCTGAAAACTGGTATATATACCTAGAAACTGGCAAATGGGGACCCAAAACATAACCCTGAGGCACCCCATTTTTTATTTTTACTACTTCAGAAAATGACTCCGTGCTGTCTTTATTTTTTAGATGTGTCACCTGTGTTCTTTCACTAAGATAGCACACAAAAAGCTTTCTGAAATTATCCCCTATCTCATAATGATGCATTTTTGTTAGTGCAGTTTTATAATTTACACAACCAAACGTGTTTTCCGAATCATAGAACACACCAACCGCCTGTTGATTATTATTTAATGCTTCTAAAATTGTATTAGTTGACCGAAAAAAGATTTCTTCGTTTGAATACTCATGTTGGAATGCAAAATATGAAACAGTTGATATTTGTTATTTTATTATAGGATCATACAATCTTTGTAAATTAGTTTTTCTGTTACCTTTAAAAAGGCATTTAATAGGGCCGTAGGCATATAATTTATTTATTTTTTTATTCTCCGTTTCTAGGTGTGTCTGTGTGTGTGTTGGTGTGTGTGTGAAAATAGGGATACTTACTGCATGGTTCAGTCTGTCAGGAAAGGTTACAGTGTTCTAAAAAATTGTACATGTTAAACTTATAGGTTTACTAAGCATATTGCCACAAAATTTTATTATGAGTTGACTTGTTAACTCATCATATTAACAAGAATTCTAAATTTCAGAGGACTGATAATAACTTAGATTCACATGTGTAGATTGCACAATTATATTCACATTTTTGATGTTCAATTCGACATACCTTCTCTAAAAAATTAATATTTTTATTGTCATTATTTGTAGGTTTTATTTCATTTACCACATTATTTAGAATATAGTTGTTAAATTCATTTGCTATCTCAATAACGTTGTTAGTGATCAGATTTTGAGAGTTGTAAAAACATAGCAGTCAACACGGGCAGTGTGCGAAGTCGGTCCTACTGTCATCTGCCACTAAGAGTGAAGGAAATATTCCTGTACGAATTTACGTGCTCTCGGTATAAAATACCGTGTTAATACAATTTTCTAGAAGGTTGACCCATCCCAGCTTTGACGGGTATTCGTATGTGATTCTTAGGTGCGAACAGTGTTGAAATTGGGTTTTTTTCGAGGTACATTATTTCCGTTCACGGTTTTCAGTTTGTCGCTGCTCTACACTTATGTAATTTCACCTTTGTAGGTTGGCAGAAAGAAAGGCAGCGGTGAGAACGACTGTGTCAATTTTGCTCCAGATTGCAACTCGCCATATGGATTTTAACTTTTATAGAATATTCATGGTAAAGGAAGTAATTTTTAAAACAGTGATTATGTTTCTACTTTCCGATCATTTATGTATTTCTTCAGTTTGTTAATACAAACACAGCAGTTCATAAGCACGATGTATCAATTTCACTTAAATCAGAAATGAACATATTAGTAGGGTAAAATATTGCATAAAAAGGCTCTAGAAAATGTATCCATAGAGTTTTCTTTCCTAAAAGCGGCAATGTATGATTTTGTACTCTACTAGACCTATTTTGTTGAAAAAATGTGTTTGCCAGAAAATAATTTGTTGGAGACACCAGAAATTCAAGATGGCCGTCAACAATCCCTTCAGTAATTGGGTATATTTACATTTGATACTTATGTTTTTCGATGTTTCAAATGATACTTGTGTCATGTAACCAACAAATTAATGTATATATTGTGGCTAAGAAAATGTATGTAAACTCGAACATTACGAGTCAAAATATTGGCTTGTTTGGTTATAAATAAATTGTGATGTATTGCTAAGAAAAGGAAGGAATATTTTGTATACCATTACAAGTATTGTAACACGCTGATGGGGCATCTGATAATCTACTATACATGTGTAATAAATTATAATATTAAAAAAAAGCAGTATGATGTTTCTTATTGTTGTGTGTTTGTTACAGCCATAAATGTTTTTCAAGCTGTTAAATTTGCAATGACATGGTCAATAATATGGTTCATTGTTCTTGATAATGAGTTCAAGTTGGAGTTTAAATTAGAGGATGCAGAATTGATTAATATTGTGGAACTAGTGATATCTATTTCCCATCCTGCAAAGAAACCTCGCACTGAAGATGATTTTCCTGCATCCTGCCTTAAATGTGATACATAGTGACAACTACAGCAAGAGAAGTGATTTCATTAGAGGAACTGTGCAAGGTCTAAATAAAATTCAAGCCAGTTTAGAGAACTTGCAATCGGTTGACACTGAATTCGGTGATTGCATTACACATATAGAATCACGCATCGGTAGAAAATGTTTGTCTGGTGCTACATTTTGGCATAAAAAGTGTTACAGCCAGTTTACCCACCAAGGACACATTGACATGGTAGAAAAAAATCGTACAGAAAAGTAACCATCCAGAAGAATGTCATGATGCCAAGCAGCAAGAAGACATCTCTTCGCAGGGGGCCAGGATCTCGACGCGATCAACAATTCCTAGAGTTGCCAGTTATGTATTTTTTGTCAGAATCGTTACGACAACAAAAGATTATGTCAGGTTTTTAACATTTGAATCCAGCAAAAGTATTCATAACTTGGCACAATGCAACCTTTGTGTGTACGCAAACTCATTTTTTGCATTGTTTGTGTCGTAAGTAACACAAAAATAACTGTTGCCACTTTTAGGAAAGAATACTCTACGAATTGACAACTTTTACGTACTATTTTACCCTACTATATTAGGCCACCACGATAGGCTAATACAATAAATATTCTTGACACATGTCCAAAGTGTTCGCTTTATTGTGAAGAGAATGTAGTGGTTTTAACATTTCTATTAATTTTTTTACTGTCAGTAACCAACATTTCATGTTTGATAAGGGGTGTAATAAATTTTATTAAATCTCAATATTTAGCATATTTTTAACAGACTTAAAAAAAGAGGATGTTCTAAATTCGGTTGTAATTTTTTTTATGTGTGTTACCTCAGAATTCCATCATTTATAAACTAATTTGGAAAATTATTTCTTTTTGTTGGGAAGGGGGTATTTTTAATTAATTAGCTTGTGTTTAAATTGTTGAATGGGTCTAGATTAGGTAGCAAATTATAGGACCTAATGACGACAAAGAAAATAAATTATTTTTAATTATTGGTGGTGACAAAATTAAATACTGTATGATAGATGATTTGGGATTTTGGCACGGCATTCAATAGCCCTTCAGCACACACAGTCTAGCCACATCCAGTGAAGATTCGGCTGTAACTCAGGCCCCTCCCCACAAATTCAGCCCGTTCAGTCTCTGTCTCTCTTTTCTCTGTTTCCATTTCGCTTTGGTATCTACCTGAATCGCAGACTGTCCCAACCCAACAGTTTTTTTGACATAAAGAGGGAAGGGGGAGGGGTTGGTACAAAGTCTGAACAAGTTACAGCCGCAGCCACTTGGCGGTGCTGGGATCGTACTGCACTAGCGCTCCAAAGGGTATAGGGACGGAACTACGTTCTCGACCTCTTCAAAAAGTGCAATAAAAATCCCATAAGGTTCACCTGCCCTGCCCAAGGCGCTGGGAACTGGCTCGTCAATACATAACCAAATCTCGACGACCCCCATGCCTCAAATGTCCGATAATCGTAAACATAGCACCAGAATACCCTTGATTCCCAGCACCGCCTCAATTTGAGTCTTCCTGTTGCACCCTAGTTGACTACATGGTCGAACCACGCTTCCACCACCGCCACTACTTTGTGTGCCTCAACTTACTGCCTGATGAAACCAGCGAAATGTTGTGTAACTACGCATTCTTGTAACAATACACATGTTTGTCCTTCTTTATGTGTGTTACAATCAAGAATTACCAGCCTGTGAGTACCTCAGCTCTCTGTCTACTTATTGATTGGTTTGGGGATTGTACTATACATAATCCAGTCTCACATCTACCTTGCCCGTACTACTGATATGCTGACAATCAACCATTGCAGTGGGAAGATGCCAGCCTGGAGCTCTGTAAACATACACACTTTGCAGTTGCAAATGGCACACATATTTTGGTTGCTCCTGGATCATGTTGTACAGCTTGTGCAGCCTGCATGTTCAGTTGATCAATAGTCCATCAAAAACATGAGCTTTGTGGCATGTAAACTTGCCTACCACCAGACACTTGCAACTAAGCTAATGGGAAAACCACAGAATCCAAAGTCTGTTCCTCGTAATGCTACATAGTGTAGCAACTGTTGTTGTACCAAGCTGGCCTGCAAGTGTGATCATGCCACCTGTGATGGTTGCTTTCTCCCAGTAAACCTGGTTACGACATCTTTCTTGGTGTGCAGTGTAATGCCCAGCAGAATATGCACATGAACAGACAGCAACCCTACATTAGTTGTTCAAGTCAGTATATTGGGTACTTACTGAACCAGTGGTGTGACTCTGTGTTGTCAGAGATTAGTATGTATTCTGGAAAATGTAATACTCTTCTGTTCTTAAGATTGTTTACATTCTTGCTCTCTGGCTTACTTCCATGTTTATTTGAATGTGTACCCCAATTCCCAAGATTTACTAAGTATAGAATAAGAAATTTTAGTTTAATGTTAATAATACAGTAATACAAATTAATGACTTAAATGGTAAAATAATAAAAGCTGTTCTGTGAAAATTAAAAATAGAAATTACAAAATTGTAAATGAGGATCAAATAATCTGATTAGATAGTTTGTATCAGAGTACTAATACCTGAACTGTGTTATTTTTTAGGCAGGATGATATACATTATGTGAGGTTCATCCACGAATTAACTGAGAATGTGTTACGACATGGTGTGTTTACAAACAAAGGCCTGCAGATGTTGTTTCAGCAACACATTGCAAACAGTGAGTCTGTACTGAACAAGGTGAGTGAGACAACATGAATAATATCTGAGTGTAATTCTTGTTCACTTTAATGTGGCATATTTTTTAGAAAATGCCTTAGATGAATATAGTGTGCAGGTTAAATAAGACTTTTCCATCAATAAGAGACATTTTATTTTTGTAATTTTATGTACAATCATATTGAATTGAAATTATTGTCCTGTAAGCATACAGTGAACATTTTAATTTCACTTTTCAAGGGACCCTGTGCAAAATGCAAGACAGTGTAAAAAGACGGAAGATTATAATGTAAATTCCATAAATTGGACTGAAGAAAAGCAGTGTGAAATGCAGGAAGCTTTAAAATCCAGACGTGTAAATAAGGGGTTTAATTGTACCTTGCATCCTTTTTTACTAACATCATGGTTAGTTTCCTAGAAAGACCAAAACTTGAGTGGAAACTATTCCATGTGAGATATATTTACATGCTTGTAAGAATCTGTGCTGTGAAACACCTGTTCTACATTTGCCCTTAATGTACCTGTGTTTATTTCCTGTGTTGTAGTGTTTAAACAACTTCTTTTTAATTAAATAAAATTATAATTATAATACTGCAGTCAAAGTAAGTTGGTCTCGCATACAACACAAGTGCAGCATTATAATTAACAAACATTTTACAGTGATGCAAATCAGAGTGTAAGCCTCATAAAAAGTTATCAGAATATGCCTGTTACTAAATTTATGACATTTTTGTAAACATATTTTTTACTAATATTTCTTAGACTGCACTGTCACCTCCCATGAAATTTGCATCCTTTCAATAACTCAAAAATTGTTTCTGAACTTGAGTTATATTATATTCAGAAAGTATTTTATGTGAAGCTCCAGTTAACTCTTATACTGCGTAGTAAATATATGCAACTTTGACCCAAATAGTGTAATAATTTTTTTAAAAATGTTTTTGTACATTATTTATTGCAGCCTATTCAACATATATAAACAACATACATAGGTTATAACACATTCAAACATAGAATAAATGCCAGTTTTACAAAAAAAATTTGTAAATATTATTTTTAACTTATTCCTCACTTAGAAACTTCATACAGTGTATTAATATGTTTACACATGTTCACAAAGAAAAGTGTATGTTTGGTTTGCAATCTGTCGGTGTGCCAAGCCTGTTTGGTCAGGCTGTCCCACAAGCTCCTAAACTCCTACATAAATTAGTTGGAGGAACTGGAAAAGTGATCGGCTAGAAAACCGTTGTCACAATAAACTACGCACTGCATTTTTTCAAAGTCCACCAACTACTCGCTCATTTAACCCCAAACTTGGCTCAACATTTACCTGAAGCGTGTCCACTTTTTCCGTGATAAACATCAAACCTAAACAGAGAACCTGTAACACTATGACACAGTGACCAGTGTTTTACACCTCACTTTGTAGAGTGTTTTGATGGCATGTACTACTTGAACCAAAGGCAACCTTTGAAGCAGAACATTGTTTCATCAACTGATAACCTACAACCTGGTTAAATTTCTTGTTAGTGGGTTTCTTTTACAATGTCTATGACTGGATTAATTTAGAAGAGAGGGTCATAATCCTGGTATGATTTTGGAAGTGGTTCACTATTGTCTGCAAAGTGTACAAACAACCTAAGAATTCGATATGTCATAGACATAATATTTGAATAATTCGGTGTAGAGTTTAACCAAGATGTTTAACAAATAAACTATTATACGTACTGTTGTTTTCAACACAAACCCATGTCAATTGCTTGTATATCTTCATCGAGTGCACTCCGTCCAATGTTTGTATCTTGAGTGAAGATATAGATTACAATGAAACCCTGCTTTTACATTCCTGCAAATTTCACTTTCCCATACAATATACCATTCTCTTTTGGGCATGTTTTGCCGCACCTCTGTCGTCGACCTGGTGCAGCGTGTCTATGTTGGCGCTGACCTGGTCGTACCTCTCTAGGGTGTCGCCTCGTGGCAGTGCAAGGTAGCTTACCTGTTGCTTCCCCCGCAGCGATGTTGATGGTGGCTAACGCAGTGGAGCAGAGTTCTGCGGGGCGGAGAGAGGGGTGCACTTAAGTGAGCGGCTTCTTAAGTGGAGGACCACTGATCTCTCTCCTGTAGGCGAGAGGAGGTGACAGGCGACCCGGAAATTATTATAAGTAGGGGAGAGGTTACTTCCAC
>PNEQ01005006.1:31176-51548 GCA_003012365.1 Medauroidea extradentata | reverse complement strand
AATAATTTTCCTGTTAGAATGATGAACTTGACTGACAAGGCAATTCGTCTTGAGGAGGGGGCAACGATTGGCTTGTGTAAACAGGTTTCCCAGATAAACACCACTGAGTCTAAGGTCTTAAGGGAGGATCTTGTGAAGCATACTCTGCCAGAACCACTTACAGAACTCCTGAAGAGGACAAAGGAAAACCTGGACTGGAAACAAGAGAATGCTGTTGCAGAACTCTCAATAAAGAATCAAAATGCTTTTTCATGTGGTTCACATGATCTTGGTAGGACATCTGTGACATGTCACCATATTAATACAGGAGATGCCAGACCTATCAAGCAACCCAATAGACGTCTACCGCTTGCTTCACACGAGGTAGTTGATGACATTCTGAAGGAAATGAAGGATCTGGATGTGATAGAGCCATCGAACAGCCCCTGGTCATCTCCAGTTGTGTTGGTCAAGAAGAAAGATGGCTCAACAAAATTTTGTGTAGATTACCGGCGGCTGAATGATGTGACCAGGAAAGACTCCTACCCACTTCCTCGGATAGGTGACACTCTGCATAGTCTGGCTGGATCCCAGTGGTTCTCAACCTTGGACATGAAAAACGGTTACTGGCAATGTGAAGTGGCCCCAAAAGATAGAGAGAAGACTGCCTTTTCTGTACAAGGGAAAGGAACTTGGCAATTCAAGGTCATGCCTTTTGGACTGTGCAATGCTCCAGCAACATTTGAACGACTTATGGATATTTGTCAGGTTTATTTAGATGACATTGTGGTTACAGGGAAGACATTTGATGAACACCTGACAAGTCTTGATTCAGTGCTTCAGAGGATAACAGCAGCTAATTTGAAGCTAGTTCCCAAAAAGTGTAATTTGTTCCAAAGGAAAGTGAAATTTTTGGGACTTGTAGTGTCGGCTGAAGGGATAGAAACAGATCCAGAGAAGACAAAAGCAATTAGAGATTGGCCACATCCAACTGATCGGACTCAAGTAAGAAGTTTCCTTGGGCTGTGTGCTTACTATCGGCGTTTTGTGCATGGATTCGCCACAATAGCAAAGCCATTACATGAGTTGACTGAGACTAAAAGAAAATTTTTCTGGACCCCGATTGTGAATCCTCATTCAGAAAATTAAAGGAAATTTTGGTTTCACCTTCTGTCCTAGGTTATCCTAGTAGTAATGGACAGTTCGTTTTAGACACTGATGCGAGCGATGTGGGGATTGGTGCTGTGTTGTCACAGATCCAGGATGGAAAAGAGAGGCCATTAGAGTATTTCAGCAAAGTGTTACATAAGCCTGAAAGAAATTACTGTGTGACTTGCAGGGAGCTCTTGGCAATGGTCAAGTCTATTTCACATTTTCACCATTACTTATATGGAAGGCATTTTATTCTACGAACAGATCATGCATCATTACATTGGTTACTGAATTTTAAAAACCCAGAAGAACAGATAGCTAGGTGGATGCAGCACCTTCAAGAGTACGATTTTGAAATATAGCACAGACCTGGGCGCTTACACAACAATGCTGATGCACTGTCCAGGAGGCCATGCGTGCCAATGTGCTTTCATTGTGATCGCCAAGAAGGGAAGGCTGGTAAGATACCAACTGCTAGGATAACAAGAATCCAAGAGTTCACAACTGGCAATGAACATTCTCTCTGGAGCGATGAAAAGATTGGCGAAGATCAGAGAAAGGACCCTGCTCTTGGGCCAATACTAGAATGGAAGGAAATAGGCCAGCGCCCAGAGTGGGCCGATTTATCTGATCAAAGTACTACAACTAAGGCATACTGGGCACAATGGGATTCTCTGTCTCTGAGAAATGGTGTCCTGTACCGGAACTGGGAAAGTGCAGATGGAAAAGAAACACGCCTACAGCTGGTACTCCCAGAAATTAGAGTTCCAGAAGTGCTGAAGGAACTTCATAGTTCAGCAGCTGGAGGACATTTTGGAGGTAATAAAGCTGGAATCACACGATGCAATTTACAGATTGCGCAGCTGTTTGTATGCAATAATTGCAATGAAATCTCTCTCATTTGCTCCATGTTCACCTTCTACATGGCGCAATTCACAATGCAATATATATAACTATAGTTGCTAGGCCTACCGTATTAAATTGGTCCGCTGATATACACCATCTATCTCCAAAAACAAAAAAGTTCCTCGCTTACTATAATTTGCCCTACATTTTCTTCTCCTCGGTAGCGAACAGGGTACGGTTGAATATTTTTAAAAAAATTAACTAATGGCCACATAGAAATTTAACATACAGTTACATTGGCAGGACAGTTCTTAGCTATACTGTAAAAAATTTCGAGGTCGCTAGACTAAATAGTTTTCTATTTCTGGTGTGTTTAGTGTAACAGATTTTTGGGCGCGCGAGCTTGTGCACAACACTCCGTGACTTGACTCCTCCACGTGACGTCAGCAGCAGGGAGTGGAAAGAGCGAAAGAAAACGCAGGAGACGGGAATACACCCCCCTGGTTCACATGCGTATAAAAAATGAAGCTATCGAGCTAATATTTGGAATGTGTTTAACCAAACCTGGAACTGACTATGATCAAACATTCTGGTTGCCCAAATCAATAAAATAATATGGCAGTTGAATTATTTTATTACAAGAAAATTTTTTCTCTCGGTAATTTTTACGTATCTCGTGAACAACATTGAGACAGCTGCGCTGCCATCTTGGAGCAAATTTCGCAAGGACCCACCCACCTCTCGAATTATCGGCCAATCAAGAGTGCCTTGAACTCGCCTATTGGCTAATGACGTCGCAGCCAGTGGAACAGCCAAAACGCTACAGCTGCAGAGATTTCATCGCAAAATGCAAGTTTTTGACCACAATTTTCAACTTAAAAGAACTTATTTATTTTATACTAACCGTGTCATGTTGCACATAATACAGCATTACATATGTATGCTGTAATTTTGTCATTAATAATAGTCTATTAGGTCTCTCTTGAAGCTTAAACCATGCAGTCCTTCTTAATTTATCAGACGGCGCTATAGTTAAGTTTTTATTCTGAGTGAACTGCATTTTATTGCTGCGCAAACGAACTACTATCCACATTTATACTCTTCGGAGTTCAAGCCATACTCGATTTTACTGCATAAACTACTTTAATTAACACAAATTCACGACTTGAACGTATGTTGCTGTCGTTTGTACGTTACGTACATTCAAATGTATAGTATCATATTGTCACGTAGACATCAACATGGCGGTTCACGTTTTTGCCGCGCAAAACAGACTGCTCATTTTATTTAAGTTTTTCTGGAATAACACAGACGCAGTGAGAGAAAGTATGGTACCATTGTTCATTAAATTAAACACTTTTAAATAAAAATATACTTTAAAAATAGGAATTTTGCCTATTGGTACTTTCTTTACCCTATTTACCCGTGTATAATGCGCACTTTTATTCCAAAACAACTGATAAAAATTCAGGGGTGCACACTATAAACGGAAAATAGAAAAAAACCGCCCGAGAAAAAAATTGAGGTGGGGAGAAAATGGCGAGTTGTAAACTGGCGGGTGTCGTCAAGCGTGGGAGGCAGAGAGAGAAAATGTTTCTCACCACCTGGTTCCACCATTACTGCACTTCTTTTCTTTTTCTCTAACCCCTCCACACCTCTTTTCTGCTGTAACTGTCGCTGCTAATACTGTTTTTTTTTGTGACAGGAAAGTTCGTGGGTGGGCGGAAGCAGTATGAGAAGTTAATTTAGATGTCTCCTGATAAACCATCTTTCCAAGGAAAGGAATAAAAAAGGACGACACTATTCCTCCCCTCCCCCCCCCCGCCCCCGGGAGAGGGAAAGCAAGGCAGGATGGTGGTTGGGACCCTACAGTCTTATGCATGTAGCCACCCCTTGCCGCATTCCTGAGCCTTTCTTTCTTCTAGCACGAGTCTGACAGTAAATAAAAAAGGCAAGCTTGCTCTGCTCATGGCAAGTTATCTCGCTTGTAGGATAGGTGGGATGGCGGGGGGGGGGGGGTCATGCTGGAAGCAGCAGACAGGACACAGCACAGTAAGAGCGGGAAAGGGGGAGTGTTGTCCAGGCACATGTGTTCCAGCTGCAGGCTGCTTGCGACCTTGGCAGGCTATCTATAGATAGCTAAGGACATGACAAACCACCCCTCCCTACCCTCGTTCCTCCTTATCCTCTTAGCCCATCACACTCCAGCCACTGCGAGTCATCTTTCCTGTCTCTTTTTCTCTTTTCTTTGCTAACCACGTTTCCTTCCCTCCTCTTCCACCCTAGCAAATCCATCCTAGCCTCCCTCACGCTGATTCACGATTTTTACTGTCATGATTTTTTTACATTCTAGCAAGGCACATAAATTTTTTTCTCTGGAACTTGTTGCAAAAATCGTGGTGCGCATTATACAAAAGGGCGCACTATACACAAGTATATACAGTATTTTATTTCTACTGGACACGTAAAATTTAAAAAAAAATAGTAGATTATTTGGTTACAACAAACTGAAGTTGCGAGAGAATATGACAGTGCAAGCAAACAGTTTAAACTAAAATAAAAAATAGAATAATACATGCAAGTATTATTACAATTAATTTTCTTGTTTCCTACAAATTGGTTCTTCACTATTAGATCATTAAACAGTACCTTATATTTTAAATTTTAAGTAGTAGACAATCCAAAAAACTTACATTTTGTGTTAGGGCCTACCTTCGAAATTCGAACAATTTTAATATCAGTGTTATCATCATAGTCCTTAAAAAACTTGTAAATATATTTCTTGTAGACTACATAGTAAAAATTTGCACTCTCACAACCAAAATGGAAATAATATATCAACATAAAGTGTAAGTAGTAATAAACAAACATCGGTAGGCCTAATTGCTCGGAACAACACGCTTTAATGCATGGGAAATACACGGGCCCAGATTTTCTGTCATTTTCTTTAGGTAATATGTTGGCCTACATTTTTGGAGCTGACAGGCACAAAATTTCATGTAGACTCTATATTAAATCGTACAACTTACTTGTGAAAAATAATTTAAACATGGACTCTGGCAAATATCTTGAATCATTACTCGTTGTGTACTGCCCAAACTATTCTTTTTAGAGGTATAGTTGTTTATTGGTGGAAAATGTTTTTATGTATTACAATAGTAAGTAAAGAAAATTGTAGTTTTATAACTTCTAAATGTTTAATTTTTTGTTAGGTTAGTTTAGGAAACCAAAATTTTGAAGTAAATTAACTACAATTTGGTTTATGTACGATTACTTCAGACGTCTATAAGAACAGTTTTCATCAGTAAAATATACCTCTAAAATCATTAATTTGGCCGGTAAACAATGAGTAGTGATTCTTTATTAACCGGATTGTTTCGTACAAAAAGAATTTGTGAGTCAGCGCCTTGAAAAAGAGCATGTTTATACTATATAGAATATAGCCCCTACGACAAGAACCACGTTTACCCCCAGTTTTGTTAAAATAAATGGGTAGGTAACTTTTTTTTCTGAGATATTTTCTTCTGGATGGATAGCCTGAATACCGTAAATGGGTATGTAATTTTTTTTCTGAAATATTTTCTTCTGGATGGATTGCCTGCTTCTTACAATTTTTTTTAAAGACATTCCAACCAAGTTGCCGAATGGTCGTTATCAAGGTTGAACTTTTTTCCAGTTCTTGTTTTTTATTTATTTACAATAATTCCAAAACACGTCTTACTATTCCAATGATGGCGAATACCGGCTGAGATTTTTAATTCCTGCGTTATAATGTATTAAAATATGTACAAAATATCAAAATAACACCTTATAATAATCGCAAACATAAACGAAAAGCCTCAGTTTACAACATGGCCTTCCTTTGTTTTGGTTGTCGGTATAGTCGACTGATAATGGTTTGGGAAATAGTTCCAGAAACGACGTAATTTGTAAAGAGTAAAACAGTTAACTGAACTAATTCTGGATACCGAGCTGTGTTATATTACAGTTCCTCCAAAATGCTTACTTATTTTTCACGTATACTACTACACACTACTTTCAATGTCGGGTATGGAAGATAACTGTTTTGTTTGCCAGGGCTGCAACTACAGTAGAACCCCGATTTAACGAAATGACATGGGACCCGAAAATGTTTACTCTAAATCAATGTTTCGTTAAAACTGACTTCGCCCCCTCCCCCGCCCCATAAAGTTAAATCCTCAGGCATGTTTCGTCCGAATTTAAGGTAATTTTAAAAAATTATCTTGGCTCAAAACAATAACAAAATGCATTTACCACTGTTATGGCCCGGTATGGCACAATGTGGGAGTTTGTTTAGGCAACTCCCCCCCGCCCCGGCACCTGAGTGGTTTACATCCGCGCGCCGGCATTGCCATATTTAAAACATGTGTGTGGCGGCGGGGCGGGGCTTTTTCTGCTACTACCAGGTCGAGGTAACATCTCCCGGGACTAGCAGAAAAGCTAGTAGTTATTATCAGGCAGTTCGAGAAAATTGTTGTATTGTTGGAGGGCTGGGAGCCCAGTGTCTATGATCAACATCTGAAGGAATTAAGGAGATTTTGTCTGTCAGCAAGGGAAGGAAGCTCTCGCAAGTTTCGGGGTTAGGGACCCGTCCAGGGTCAAGGCTAGGCGTCAGTTCCGGCGGTCGAACGAGGGGGACACTCGTGACTGTCGGAATAAATTAGGTAATCTGGATCGGTGTGTGTCATTTCCGTAGTAGCAAGACCAACAACCCCCAGGTACCTTCTCCTCGTCCAGCTTCCCTTCTATCGCCATCATTTCATGAGGAAACGGATCAGCTAGGGCCAAGTTGGAAGGTGACGAGTGCCAAGCCCTGGTGGACGAAGCTCGGGGTACTTCGTGCCGGCGCTGTTGGGCTACGGTGGGCGTAGAAGCACGTCTTGCCGGGCGCACGGTGGTTGGGCGGGGTCCCATACTTGCCCAGTGTGGTGGGAAGATCTGCGCTCACCTAGTGAGGCGTAGTGACCTGCTTGCCTGGGTAGTGTGGTCCCTGAGCTTCTTGTGCGAGGGAGTGACGCCCAGTTAGACGGAAACAGAGGTGGTAGGCTCGCCCAGTTCGGGGAGGACCTGGTCGGACGCTGGCAGGCTACGGTGGGCGTGGAAGCACGTCTAGCCGGGTGTGCGGCTGTCGGCTCAAGTCCCGCGCTCGCCTTGGGTGGCACGGGCCCCGCGCAGGGTGGTTGGACACTTCTGTCGCCCTAACGATCCCCGAAAGTGGTGTGACACCCCCCTAGTGCAGGTGTGGGGTTAGTTGTAGTCCTCTCATCCACCTCCATGTGTAACCTCCATGCCTCACCAACATTCCCGCAATAGGCACCGGACCAGGTTGCCCTGAGCTGTCTGGCATGCGAGGCGCCTCCAATGGGAGACACGGGAGGTCGCACGTAGCAGGAGCCCCATCGCCAAATCTGTCCCAAACCCTGACTCCGAAAAGGTAGACGAGCCCCACCAGGTGGCTGGGAAGGCCCCCCTTCCCACTGCAAGACAACAAGAGCGGGAAGCGGCGGCCAAGCAGAGGAAGGAGCAGCGAGAGCAGGCGGAGGCCTGGGGGAGATGGGTCTTCCCCGACTTTGATCAGTGGGAAGAGTCACACCAGCGATACCTCCATCCTACCTCTGCCCCTTTTACGGACGAAACCCTCAGTAGGTGGCCGTTAGTTTTAGTTGAAGTAGATACAGGGGACCATCCCATTGTTGAACCGCGGCCACCACCCCGCAAGGAGGTGTCAACACAAACTAGTCTGCAACAATGGAGATGGTCACCCAGAGTGACCACCGAAGAGACTCCACTACACCAGGGGCAGCAGCCTAGGTACAGTACACTTATCAAAAACGCTGGTGCAACACCGTCAACAGGTAAGACATAGCCGAGAAAAGAAAAAAAAATTGGCGATAAAACTTCAAAAACTTCCAGTGGAACGCTCAGCAAGCATGCGAAAGGTGAGTTAGGCCGCCCTTGCGCGCCATCAACACATGAGAAGTGATGACTATCACTGCCGAGTCGTCAATATTTCCATCTCTCTCCCGTCCGCTCCATGAACAAAATTAAGGAAATTCCTTTGAAAAATAGTAAAAAAAATTTATTTAATGAAAACTGAGTTAAAAGTTATGAGACATAGGTAAAATAATAATTAAATACGCACGGCGGCGGCCATTGTAGCTTGTATGTAGCCGCCCTCGTTGGTCTGCTCGCTAAAAATACTTGGCACTCGAGCAGTTTTTTAGCATCGGAGAAACAAATTACTTACGTTTACGGTACTAAATTTGTTGTAAAAAGTCTGCATAAATAATATTACATTTTTTTTTTTTTTATATATATAATAATCTCGCTTGTTATATCAAGGGAAACGAGTGTAAATAATCACGCTGCACAACACTGAAGTCTATTGATAATATAATCATTAATCAATCAATAGAACAGTACTGCAGCACATTCTAACGGAGACGCGAAGCACTATCTGTGAATTAGTTCTTGTGCTGTCCACCGTCGCACTGTGGAGACTGGGTACCTAGATGCTCGTTCACTCGTCAGCCGTCAGAACGAGGATCTACGCACGCGCTTGCTATGCAACACAGCGACGCTCGCTCGGCCGCGCCCGCACGTCCATATCTCAAAATCACTACCGCAACCAAAGTTTTCAACGAAATTTAACAATTTTTTTCCGATAGATGGTTTAAGCTTTTCTACGGAGAAATAAGTATATACGGCAGTCAGTACTAGTATTTTTAAAGAACTTAAATTACAATTAATCTTAGATTTTATCAAAGTCACTTAGTTATTTAATACATTTCTTTGTTATTTTTTCAAGGTTACTAAAAATCCTTTCGTTATATTGCGGTTTTCGTTATTCCCGAGTTCGTTAAATCGGGGCTCTACTGTACTACTTCATCAGGCCATACAAACACATCTAGTTGTTTTAAATGGGGCGTTATGCTGGCACATGTTACAAATATTGGTAGCATAGATTTTCAAATGCCGAATTCTTACATGGGATGGACTTTAGAAGCATGCATTTATTTTACTTCAAACTATTCATAAATAAAATTGTATGGTCACAGTAAAAATCCTATAATTTAGGAGAAAAAACCTGAAAAACAAAAATGCCAGGCGAATGGTAACAGCAGACCCTTTTCCTATGATGAAATAAGTATCCATAGTGAATATTAAACACATTCAGTAAAAAGAATACAGGAGGGGGAGGGGGGGGAATCACTGCATATCAAATGGTCTTTGTACAATTTATTTTTGATATATAACACAATGGACAATTTTCCAACACATATTCTGTAGACTGACAATCCATTTCCCAGTGCATCAAATATGTGAACACCTCGAATGTTGGCACCAACTGCTGACAAAGTTTTAGTCTCTTGTTAGCTGACCACCTTTCTGTGAACATAATTCCCATTTTAAAAATTATAATGTGGACAATTTTCACTGAACAGTTTAATAAACCAACTGAATGAGAAACTGTCTGTCATATGCTGCAAAAAATGTAATTTAGAAAATATTTAGTCAGAATACTATAGTGAAACAACTTTTACTAAAATAAGTCGCATGCAAGTTTTCCGTTGCTGTATTTAAAAAAAAACAGTATTTGCAGCTGCTTGAACTTAACCTCCAGCCAAAGTTTGAGTCAGTGGATACGCCAACTTACTTCCAGGCTAAGTTGACCACATCAAAAGATTTTACTGGTTATAGTCTTTTTATTTTACTATGGGTAACATTACCCATGTACTACACTGTTTTATATCCTAACTGCAAAATTCATGCTAGACATTCCCACACCCACCATTAATATAATTTTTTTTTTACTTAGCATAAAATGACATAAGTTCTGCAGGTAAAACTTGCATAAATACAGTAACCTCTTATGAGGATATGCGTGTACTGCCTATTGTATTGATTTGTTTTACCATGTTTATTGTAAATTTCATATTAATTAAATACCTACAATCTGGCAGTACAAGAACAGTTGCACCACCATTATGTATCCTTCCGCTACGGCCGTTATGCATGACTTAAAAATAATGTTTGCCACCAACTCTTGCCAGTTCAATGCAATTTTTCTTTATCAACGGAAAAAATAATTGAGTTGCTATTCAAATCTTTTTCTTAGCCTTTCATTGTATAAATTTTGTTGAGAGTTTTGTAGCTTTTTATGTTCTACGTAAAGAAATTTAATTTCAAATAAATTTCCAGGATAGTTTTGCTCTCACTACTGTATACACATTTCAAATACAAATTTTAAAATACACTTTTGATATTTTATAAACATTTACCACAAAACTGAGGGCGCTTCGTAATCCAGAGCCCTGGTTCAAATAATACTTCACGTGTTTAAGGGTGATATCTATGAACTGCTTTCAGTTGCTATCCAATCACCGAAAGTCTCTTGCGGCCAAAACACACTATACCTCTTTCGGTGGTTCGTTGAGTGCCTGGAAGTAACGAGCCATCAACTTTCAGGTGAATGTGGTCAGACAATAATTCAAATACCTGTTCAGCTATTTTCATAACAATGGGGGCGGATTTGAAGCTTCGCTGGAATAACCTGTCACACGACTCTTGTTGCCACGTAAGTAGATAAATTTTAAAAAATTTTGTTGATTGGAACAATTTAAGGGCTCACGACTTTTGAAGTGTTTTTTTATATAAAAAAAAAGCAGAAGCTGTTGTTAAATATACCTGATCCACTTTAAGTGTAGCCTATGCAATATTCCATGGAATATTTGCTACAAGGCATGATTTTTCACAAACAAAATTTGTTACTGTACTTCTTGTGTATACGTTTGCAATTTTCAACACCTTTGTTTGAAAAGTAAAGAAAATTTTGTGTAGAAACAATAATAGCATTGTGCGAAAGCGACTATTATCACATGTTAATGGAAATGTTTTCTGTATATATTTTTAAACATAAAACACTTTGTCTTTATATCTTCATTATTTTTATAAGGTTATTATCGGCAGCAGTAGAAGATAAACAATAAAATCAAAAATGTTCTCACCACCCTGGTTCCTCCATCATTACTACTCTTCCCTTTTTTTCTTCCTCCCATCCCCTTCTATCACTGCTGTATCTGTCGCTACAAAACCCTAATATTTTTTTGTTTGAAGTGGCAGGAAAGTTTGTCTGTGGAGGGAGGGGGTGAAAGCAATATGAGGAAGTTAATTTTGACATCTCGTGATCAGCTATCTTTCCATGGGGAAAGAAAAGGTGGAGGGGGGGAGAACGACAGTTCAGGGGAAGGCAAGGCAGGATGGTGGTTGGGGCTGCACAGCCCTCTGCTTGTAGACACCCCCAGCCACATTCCTAAGTCTGCCTTGCTTTCTCATCAGCTCTGGCTGGACAGTAAATAAAAAATGGCAAGCTTGCTCTGCTGTCATGGCACATTGTAGAAGTGGGGAAGGGGGGGGGGCATGCTGGAAGGAGCAGACACAGCACAGCAAGAGAGGTGAGGGGGAGTGTTGTGCAGACGCAAGTGCATGCACACAGATACACACACGCATGAGCAGGCTATTTTTTGATAGTTGCCGATAAGGAAGAGGCAAGACACCCCCACCCTCCTCCGGCTCACTCCCACCCTCCTCCAGCTCACCCCCATCCTCTCCGCCGTCTCTCTCTAGCCAGTGTGAATGTCATCTTTCCTGTCTTTCATTTATTAGCCATGGTTCCTGCCATCCTCCCCTCTGATCCATCCGTCAGAGCCTCCCTCGGGCTGATACACTGTCTCTTACTCCAATGATTTTTTTACATGCAAGCAAAACAGTTTTTTCCCCTGAAACTTGTTGCAAAAATTGTGGTGCGTACTATACATGAGTATGTACATACCTAATCTAAATCCTAAGATAATATCATCTCAGACATGAACAAACTTACAATGTGATTGAAAAGCCAGCAAAGACAATAAAAAATTGTAGAGTACATTCCTATACTCAATGACAGTACTCTCCACAGGAAAAAAAATGGTGATGTGTTGTCACATTTACACTTCAAGTGAATGTGAAAACACTTTCAGTTGGCAAGCTCTCGTCGAAAGTTGTTTTAGGTTGTGAGAAGTTGACATGCTGCCAGGGGAGTGTCTGCTAACAGCGCTTTTGAAAGTAATTTATAGATACGGCCCCAAGTTAGTTAAGTCTCTTCTCGATGCAATCGAAACCCTGGTAGGTCAATGTAAAATGCAAAGCAGTTGGAGCACAGTGAGAGATCAGCATGAATCACCTGCTTGTGCGTTTATGTGATGCACAGAAAGGTGTACCAGACGTGCTGCATTACTCTGCAGGTGCATGTTCCCAGCGTGTCCAGGCCAAAGTTGTTTTTCTGCCATTTTTTTTTACCCAGTTGTGGCTTACCAATTGTTTGTAGTGATCTCCAGTATGGTACGTTGCATTCAGATAAATAATTTTTAATTTTTTTCATAGTTCCCAAACATTTGGAAAATTGAAATAAATTTTTTAAGATCACAGTTAGAGGTCCACCTGTTACATAAGCTTCACAACACTGATCTACTGTACAAATAGAATGTGAAGTAGAACTGCTGTTTGATAAGATGAAATCTCTGATGAATGCCAAAAATACGGCTTTAGTAGTGAGACACATAGTGAAAAACTAGACGTAGAAAGATCACAAGCGAAATGGACAGACTTTGGAACAGGTTAACGATGCTTAATTCACTGTATTAAAAGAACATAAATGGCAGTACGGTAGTTGTTGAACCCATATCACAGAAACAGGGTTTTACTATAATTGCTGCAATACTACAATTTGTACAGTGAATTACATTAACATTTCTGGAAAAACATTTGTTATGTGAATTATAACAACTGTGCTGGGATTTCTCTATTACAGTCAAGCTCCGCAACTACGACATGTACTACTACATACAACACAAATACGACAGTGTTCTTAATTCCAGTGAAAAAAAATATTTTATTAATCTAAAAAAATTGGGAAATCTTACCTACAGCACACACAAAGTTTATTTTAACATATTATTGTTAGAATCAAGTAATAATAAAGGCGGTTACCATAAATCATTAAGTCATAATGGTAAAAAAGATTAAAATATTCCTAAAACTACTCCTAGAATACATTTGTGGCATGCGCCAATGAGTTCGGCCGTACGTGGAACATCAAAGCAAGGCAAGCCATGTGATGACTTCACCTCTTTCCCATCTCTTCTCCCTCACACATACATGTGCACACACCCACATGATTGCGCCCACACATGTGTGCGCACATGCATAAACACAAAAAAACTCTCCTACTTAGATTGCTACAGCTCTGATTTTACTGCCAAGACCTAGAGCCAGGTCAGCAAATGAGAGGAAGTGTTACTGTCTTCTTTGTCAGTGCGTCTGTGGGCTGTCTTGAGTGAGTTACCATTTTACTCAACCCAAGTGCGCGCACACACAATTGGCCATGTTGTATTGGCAAAATAAAAAAGAACTTTATTGTTAATCTAGTTTCAGTTGTTATGTACACATTTTAATTTTTTAAATATTAACAATGAACAAGTCTAAGAATTTTGAGTGTGAGAAAGTAAAGTTGATAAAAAAAGGAATATGTAACAGCACTGCAAGCATTCTTTTACCTTTTTTTAACACGTCAGCTGAGTTAATGCTTATTAGACAAAACTACGAAGCAAAGAGTATGACAGAAAACATGTCCAACTATAAACAAATCCCATCAGCCGAACGAGCATATCTGGAAATAAAGAACTGCGGTTAAAATGATGCAGTTTGGAACAGTTATTAGTTTTTTAACCATCCTGCTTTGGAGTAGGTATGCACAAATTATAGATGTGCGTCATTCTTCCTTGGTTGCATAATAGAATTTTGCAAACTTCAATGAAATTTTCAAGGACTTCAAAAAAAATGTAAGCACTTTCAAGGCCTTAAAAATTAAACAATTTTTTTTCAAGCACTTTTTTAAGGTTTTTTAAAAGTGTACGAACCCTGTTTTCTATACCTTTCATACATTTTTCAAACATTTCTTTTCTCACTTTACTGCACTTTTGCACATGGTACACAAGCACACACACACATACACACAAGCCATAGATACAGTGGGGACACGAGAATAGCTGCTCTTGGAGTGCGGTGTGCTTAATAACAGGGCAGTAGCGAGCAGTGCATATGACTTTTAAAAAAGGACTTCCAATTTTAAATTAATGCGTTATGTAATTTAGTCTGATTTATTAATATTTTGTCATATGTTATTAAATATGGCTGTCATTTCACCCAATAAAACTTCAGGCCGCTCACTCATTGTTTTTATAGTTTTTTGAAAAGGAAGGAGGAGGTAAAGACTTATAGAATTATCATTTTCTTCAGAAAAAGACAGCCTACTAGATGAAACTAACAGTACATTCAAAAAAGTCTACAATTTGTGCTAGTGATGATTAAAAAAAAAACTTTAAACATAATTTCCTTATTTTAAGTTTTCAAAATGAAAAATGGGGTTTTTCAGCTGTTGTAACCACACCACAGCAATGAAAATTTTCTCGGAAACTGTGCATTGTCGTTGTAGTTGAGTTCGACAGTAGTTACAGATATTCCCAGAGCACCAAAAAAAATCATCTTTATCTTACGCACCTCCTGTTTTGAACCAAAAAATATATGACAGAAAGTGTGTAGTTTAAAGTGTGTAAGTTACATGAGTAAATAAGGTACAGTACATAAGAAATAAAGCCCCTGCCAAACCTGAATCCTGGCTACGCCACTGATTTCTATCATAACTATAGCCTTAATGTAGGTTCACCATTACATTTAAAATTGATTAAAAATGAATAATTTAATCACACAATAATACAGTACTTCACGTACAAAATTCTGCATGTAGTAATAACCTCAGTGGCTTTCTCCCTTTTTGCCAGCTACCCTCTTGAAGTCGCCCATGTTAGTGGTGGAAATGGGAGAGCCAAGGAGGGCTAGGTGGTCTATTTGTGTCGTCTCAGTGCCACCCTGGTTGTCCTTCACGAACAGCTGGACGTTCTGTACATTTTGAAACTTGACGTAGCGCAGGTTTACCGGCGTTCCTTCCAGCTCCTCTGGTGTCAGCCTGCATAAGAACAAACATCAACCGTACTGAGAAGGGGGAGGGGAAGGAGGAAACTCCATTACCTAAGTACTGTACAAACATAGGTAGTCTACACAAAACAAAAGCTGCAAAAAAATTAATAAATTAATAAAGATTTTAAACTCACTTATGGCTTGTCAAGGGATCTTACTGCAGAACAACTCCAATCAGAACTTCCCTAACGTGCATACACATACAATGCAATATATAAAATACAAGCTAACTTCTTTCTACTGCTGAAATGGATAAAAAGAGACTTACTTCACACGTAATTTATACAACATTCTCTCATATTAAATATTTAATTCTTAACACCATTACTACTATTGTTGAGTGCCAGAGGTAATATGACTTTTAATGCACGGTCAGCATTTTTAGTTTGCATGTAATAGATTTAGCCGTTAGCTGTATTACAACACTGAGAAATCCCTAACACAATGTGGAACAATCATACCAAAAAGCTTCAAAACAGACAAATTGGTTACTAATAATAACACTATATTTATATGTTTTTCAACAACAAACCTGAACATAAAATATGTAAAATGAGATGATTTATAATTTTATAAACAAAAACTTATTAACTGTTTTTATATACAGTAGACCCCCGAAATAACGACATCGGATCTAATGACATCTGCGATCTAACGACATAATTTCCAGGAATCCTGGAAAAATTAATATTTTCAAATTGATCAAAGCTAAGCAAAGCGCAATTGATCACAGTAAAACATTATTTAAAAATACATTTGTGTACATTAAACAGTAACATACAGCAGTTATAATAAATTAATGATAAGCAGTTGTGAAACAAAAAAAAAACTGTAAAAAAATGTTCGAAACTTTGGCTGGAATGCAGTTAAAGCGCGCGCGTCTTGTGAGCTAGGCCGCCCGCGCAACACCGACATATGTGAGACATGATGACTAACGCTGTCTTATCTCCTCCTTACTTCTCCACGCTCCCTCCAGCCTTCACGCCTATCACGCATTTTTACATGTGCCCGCTCTGCACTTTCTTCTCCTTACTCCTACACGTCTCGTCAGTGCCACGCAATCAGCCACCGGACGTGCGCATAGCAACGGTATAGTATTGTTCGACTTGTTGCCTGTCCGTGTTGTATTTTGCTTGGTGAGTGCTGTACTATAAGAACTGCATGGCTAAAAATAGACAACATCCTTCCTGACTGTCCACGCCAGCCAATAACCATTCACTCCCCCCACCCCCTGCCGACAAACCAGATTGTGCTTGTGTGTGCGCGGCCGCTCACATCCAAGATGTTGGCTCCCATCAACTGCCGGCGCCGGCTATGATAAGTCACGTGACAACTAGTAGCCTGTCTGGCCGCAAAGCAGTGCCACATGTTTAACTTTGTTTCCCATCTTCTCCCAGCCTCCATCTTTGTTTCCATGTCTGGTAAGAGCCCAGGGGGTTGGGGATGAAGAGACGACACATTTTTTTTTTATTATTATTATTACAGCACAGCCAAAAAAAAAAAAGGACCAGCTTGACACTCAGTCCATAAACGAAACATAAAAATGGCAGCCGGCCAGCCACCTAGTACGTCACGAGGAAGGCACTAGGCCCGCACATTGTCACGCAACATCGACTATACACGCCACGGCACTCGTCACTCGCGCTCACTGTTAAAAGTTTTGGAAACTTCGTAACTATTATAGGCTTGTCTGGTATCAATTTCTTCAGAAAAATTATGCCTATTAAATGAAATCATTATTACTTTCTTGAAAATTGTCTGTTTTACGCTGGTGACCGTTTACACGAATTTAGACAACAAAAAGTGGACGCACGTGTCCGCATTGACTTTGAGCAAGGTCACAAGTTTGTGATTTTATTCCGGCAGTGTGCCGATAGAAAACATGTCTGACCTACGTGAGCGCTACCAAACCAACACATGACAGTTCGTTGAAAAGCAATGCTAAGGCTAGACATGCTCGTTTTCACACACGGCCCACCACCCGTGAATTTTTTCTTTGTTTTTATTTTTCTTTCTTCCCATTTTGCTGTCCCAACAAACTCATTCCAAGATAAAAAAAAAAGGTGGTTTACCCTTGTTCCCGCACTCTTCCTGACTGTGTGTTCGATAACAATGCAATGGCCAGCCAGCAAGGATTTATTGCTTCTCCCTTAAGTTTATGGGCTTTTAGTGTGTTAAATTATAATTTATAATTAATGTACAGTAAATTAAATGTTGAAATTGCGGTTGAACTAAAAGATAAGAAACACGTACGGCCGACTGTGTGAGCATGAAGGTGACTGACTCAGAACAGCAAATGTGCGACACAGGAAACAGTAATGCCAATGCAGCCTCTCATTCACCATCCTTGCTTCTTATCTCAAAAAACTCGAGGGCTAGGCAGTAAACTATGAGCTGTAGCAAGCTAAGCAAGAGATAAGCATGAGTAGTTGTGTGGGTGCGTGTGAGAGGGAAAGAGACAGCGCTATCGTCTCTCCCAGAGGCATTTCTCCTGTATGCGTGGTGTGTGTGTGTCTCAGGTTCAGCACAGCCGGCTGCAATTATTCTTAGTGAAGAAACAGCATATGTCCGCTGTTATTCAGTCAGAACACGCAGTTCTTGTTCCAAACAGCCTGTCGTCATCTAAGCTGAGCGGAAGCATTTTGGGAGTGTCTGGCATTGCAAGCTAGCTGTGTTTATTTACAAGGTGGTTAAGGCCGGAGGGGAGAGATACGTGTATTCTTATTGTACTCCTTTGTGCGAGCATCTGGGCAAGCCTCTTCTTGTCAACCATACACAGGATCTAGGCCCACGCGACAGAGCAGCAGGCTGATGCGCCCCGCCATGCCGCCGAAGATCTTGACGCTCACCTGGAGAATTTATCATTTTCTAGGAGACCTTCACATTTTAATCGCAGTTACTTAGCAATTGCAAAAGTTCCGGGCCTCTAATTATTGCTGAATTCTAATGAACATACAGCATTTTAAATAATCTCTAGTGCTTGCAATATGTTAACTTTTTCCATTTTATTCCTTTTAAATTATTAAAATTTTAATTTTTTTTTTGGTGGGGATTGAGAATATTGTCGTAGTTGCGTTGTTGTCGTAGTAGCCGATGTTGTAGTTGCGGGGCTCGACTGTACATATTGTATGTAGCGCTGTTGTCACAAAACACTCGGCAGAAACAACTCGCCTAGCTGAACTGTCAACATTATCCTTATGTGCAATAAAAATATCCAACACATAAATCACACTCACTGTAGTTCCTGTACGGCCTGGTTGGAATCCGCCTGGTCGAAATCTAGGGTCCGCGGCTGGTTGATGAACAACTTGATAGTTTTAGGGCCTTTATCGTGTGGTGCTTTTATTTTTAGTGAATGTATCTTCACTGCCTGAGTAAATGTGAGTGAGATGATCAGCTGTAAAACAAAACTCATAGTCAGAAAAGTGCACTAAACAAACTATACATTTTTCAGTTTGCAACAACAACAATAACAACAACAACAACAACAACAACAACAATAACAATAACAAAAGCAATTCTCACCAGTTTAACAAAAAAAATTCCTGAAAAATTTAATGTGATGTTCAGTAGTTTTCCTACCTAAGAATTAACTGAAAAATAAATACTCAAAGAAAGTCGATGTATATTTCACTTCAGTTGGTAGTGTCATACCTGTCATTGAGAACAACATGCAGTTGTCTATAATGTAGGACGTCCAGCAAGGTAACAATTCCAATTTTCTGCACATTTCCTGAAATTTCCAGAATTTCCGTACAAAGAAAAATAAATCACTGATTAATTACAATAAATGCTATAACGGTTTGCAATATGCCTATTTCCTTGTGCACAGCAGCTAAAGCAGTAAGGGTACTGTAAAGGAAAAACTCTTGTGTATTATGGTGCTGTAGGGAAAATACTCTCTAGCATTGTTAACGCTAAAACCAATATGGCAAATGCTGCAGAAATAGGTAAAAATTTACAGTTGGTAGCATGCAGTACGCAAGTAAGGTCACTGAACTGTGACAGGTGTTTAACAGCGCCACCACAAATTCAGTTCCTATGTTGTATTTGTCTGCCTAAATACACTTGAACAGAATGACACATTCCATGCCTGATCTAATAACAATGGTGCTAAACAATTGGTAAGGCTTAACTGGGTTCAGGACACCCATGATTGGCAGATAATTCAAGAATTGGCAGGTTCTTGCAGAAGCACCCAAAAGATGGCAATACTGTCCCACTTCGGGGCACTTACATGCATAAGTAAAACGAATTAGGAGGAACATAGATTTCCTTGCGATCAAGTGATGTGACACACGTTCACCAGATGTTAGCTTCATTTGATCAAATTCATTGTTTGAACACACCAAACCAATTGGCTCTGTCATTGAGTAACAATACACTAGAGGTAATGCGATATAGGGAAAAATTCAGCCCATTTTGCTTGTCAATTTGATATTGTTGAGTGGTTCTTTCAGAGGAGCACTGCTTTGTCTGATTGAGTGGCCAGGTTGTAGCAGATGACACATTCCCTCCCCAGTCATCAATGCTGTTGTCAGGTAGTGTCAGATATCTTCTCTTATGGACGACGGACTAGTGCATGGTTACTCCTTCTCCTCCTCACTTCCTTACAGATGGCCATAAAACGAGTAAAGCCATCTCCCCAGGGTGCTGGGTCAAACCAACGCTCTTATGATGAGAGAGGGAGAGAGGGAAAGAGAGAGAGTTAAACCAGACGAAGAGAGAAGACTGTCGTTGGCAAAATTGCATGCCCGACCCGTCAGCCAATAGGCCAGGTGGCTGAGTGAAACTAGCACTGCACTACATACAGCTGCCACAACTACTGTAACGGGGCTTGGCGAAGCATATATTGCCATCAACCAACAGTTCTTCGACTTAAGAGGCTTACATCACCGTTAATTAATAATCTTGGTCACTGCACCAGAATAGTAATGGCGGGATGAAGCCTACATCGCCTTACCAACAATTCTGGTCATGGCACCAAAATACATAACGGGGACGGGCGAGTACGTAATAATGATTAATCAGGCATCATCACTCTACTTCTTCCACAAATAAAAGCAGAAATTTGGACGGAAAGTTGTCATCAACCTTATTGTAGTGTGATGGTACCGTCTGCCCATCACGCTTGTGTCGCAAAATATATATGATGCCCCACTCGGCTCCACCTCGCGGTGAGCTACCGAATGTGATTGGCACACACACACAGCTCCACGTAGCTCACGACTGAACACCAGTCGGTATGAAACACACTCTAATATCTCAGGGAAAATAGTGGGTTCGAACCCTGAATGAAT